>VOQJ01022912.1:21071-34282 GCA_015052665.1 Apistogramma diplotaenia | reverse complement strand
ATGCAGTCCTTTTGGGGAAACCGAGGAGGAAGCACTCGTGTGGCCCTTTCTTCTGGATTATTCAGACGTCTTATCTGAAGCGCGTTAATAAACAGGATCTTCTGGAATCGGTATTAAAATCAGTTTGTTGCTATAGGCCAGTGTTTCCCAGCTGTGGTTATCAGGAGCTTCAGCACTGATGGTTTTCATTCAAGCTGTTTAATGAGGATTGAATAGACACGAGATACCAGGAGAATGCAGTTAATTACTTTATTCAATAGAAAACAAGTGGCACTTTGGGTCCCAAAGATCTGCGCCGGAGCCAGTCACTGTCAGCGTTCTGCATGAAGATGAAAAACCGAGTGGATTTTCTGTTACTCTCTGCTGGGCCTGACGACAGTACCACTGCACACATTGATATTCCCCTCTCCCCTGCTCGTGCCAGAGGGCTCCACCAAGATTTTACAATCATATCAGTCACGTTAAAAGCAAAAGATGCAAATCAGTTTGACCCAGGAGGCAACAGATCCTTCCCTTTCAAGCATTGCATAGTGACATTTGAGGAAGACTCCAAATTCACTGGTTTGCTCTCTTGCAAAGCGTTAGATAATACAAACTGGTATCAATCACATCTTTAAGCTTTCAGCAAAGAAATATCTTTATCGCTTATGACACAAATACTAGAAGTCTCTTCAAAAAGAAAAAAAAAGATAACAGAGAGCTGTTTGTGCCTTTTGTGCTTTAAAATTATATCTGAGCCTCGTAGCTGGGGATCCATTGAGAAAAGGAAAGGGAAAAAAAATCAATACCATTAATATTTAATACGTTATCCTAAAAATAATCTTTTAAAACTCTAGACAAGATTAATATTCTACACAATGCAGAAGAAATTTGACCCATATCCTGATTTTCTGTTGCTGAATCCAAACAAGAACTGCACTGGGAAATGATGAGCGTGCTCAGTGTCTTCAGCTCAAAGCAGGAAATGCTGCCAAGACCATCAGAAGATGGTAAAATCTTCTTGATCCTAAAGTGGCCACAACTACAGACCGTATGAGCATTTAATTCTGTCCGTGGCTGCGACGCGTCTTATCCTAAAGGGCTAGAAGTGTCTCAGAGGATTCTGCTGCAGGTGTGTTATTGGTTCAAGAAAAACCGGCTTCCCGGCTCTGCATCATCATTGTAATCAGCGCAGCATATGGACAAACACAGCATATCGTCAGTCAGGCTGCGGAGGGCACTTAACAGCCCAGAACTAGCAGGTCTAAATGGGATCAGGTCTCATACTGAGTGTCACAGGTGTGCAGAGCTGCAGGAGAGGATTGTCCCTGAAAGCCACGGGCTCTCAAACAACAAGGACGAGAACAAAAGCAGCCGTGATCTCAACTGTTTCAGGAGAGAGCAGCTGAACTTTACTGCTCATAATGTAACGTGTTAGATATACAGGTCCATTATGAATTATTAGATATAAAACATATTCTCTGATGTTTCCATATTGTGTAATTTGCTAAGCAAAGAGCAGGAGGCTGTGCTGGAGAAGGTTCAAGTGATTTCACACACTCACATTTGATGGAACCTGACAAAAGGTTGACAGGAGCGAATCCTCCGGGGGGAGTGGATGCACTCTGCACAGCCCGGCACATCAAATAAAGGAAAGATTGCTGTAGAAACATGAAAGCAAACATCCTTTATTGCATTCAGGACATTTCTAATATTTGCTTTTTTCCCCCCCCAAACAGGAACTTTTCACAAACTTTTTTATTTTGTCTTGTGGTAAATAATTAACTGGAGAGCCGCTTTAATAATGAAAATAACAAAAAAAGCTCATTTCCTCTGTAACACAATTCAATTCAATTCAGCATTAAAAAGTCTGATGATGTTGCCTCAGCACAGCAGAAACCCATACCTGAATTTTTAGCCAAATATTATTATCAAATATTATTCTTGTAGTAACTTAAAAATAAAGCTGATTCCTCTGGAAAACATGAAAGGCGCCATTTTGCCCTTTTCCTGCCTGCAGTCACTCGATCCTGTGAGGTGCGTCTTAACACATACAGTACTGAGCCTGCTGATCATGCAGTGTGGATTTATGAAACCAAACATCAAATCAAATATGAAACAACTCACTTGGCACATTTTTCAGGCAGAGTTTTGCCTGCTGTTTGAACACTATTGATATGCAAAGACAAGCAAAGTAATTGCAGACCTCTTTTAATATGAGGTTCCCTCCCTTTGCAGCTATAACAGCTTCTGCTCTTCTGGGAAGGTTTTCCACAGGTTTAGGAGTGTTTACGGGAATTTCTGACCATTTTTGCAGAAGCACATCTGTGAGGTCAGACACTGATGTTGGAGAGAAGGCCTGGCTCACCGTCTGTCAGGTTGAGGTCAGGACTCTGTGCAGACCAGTCAAGTTCTTCCACACCAAACTGGCTCATCATGTCTTTATGGAGCTGCTTTGTGCTCTGGTGTGCAGCCATGCTGGAGCAGGAAGGGGCCGTCCCCACACTGTTCCCACAGAGTTGGAGCATCAGATTGTCCCAAAGGTCTCGGTATGAAGCATTAAGAGTTCCTTTCACTTTCACTGGAACTTTACACTTGGCACAATGCAGTCAGACAGGTACCGTTCCCATGGCAACCACCAAACCCAGACTAATCCATCAGATTGTCATATGGAGAAGTGTGATTCGGAGAACACGTCTCCACTGCTCTACAGTCCAGCGGTGTCATTCTTTACACCACTGCATCCGATGCTCTGCATTGAGCTCGGTGAGGCTTGGATGCAGCTGCTCACCATGGAAACCCATCCATGAAGCTCTCTGCACACTGTTGTTGAGCTAATATGAAGGTCAGGTGAACTTTGGAGGTCTGTAGCGATCGACACGCTGAACCTCAGCATCCACTGACCCCACTCTGAGATGTTACGTGGGCTACCACTTCGTGACTGAGTGTGGAACATTTAGCAGTGAGGAAACTTCAGGACTGGACTTGTTGCACAGGTATCATCCTGTCACGGTACCACGCTGGAGTTCACTGAGCTCCTGAGAGCGACTGCAGTCTGCAGGCCGAGGTGCTCGGTTTACTCACCTGTGGCCAGGTTCTCCAGGTGTGTGCTGAAGTCATCTCATCCTAAGGCCATGATTTGTTGTGTTGTTGAAGCATTTTTCTGTTACTTGAAATCAGCATGATTAATGTATCATACTGCACAGTATTATGAAAGCCATCCACTATAAACTGAAAAGAAAGGAAACTCTTGTGTTTGCCAATTTACAGGAGACAGGAAAGCTGCGTGAGACACTTCACGCAGGTTCAAAACATGAATCCAAAACCAGCTCAACATGTGCAGGGTAACAAGCCAACTGCAGAAACACCAGAGAGAGCACCCAGAAAACACACGCCTCAAAAATAACCACATAATTGAATCAGTAGCTTTGTGAAAAAGCCTCAAGAAAAGCTGCACAGTGATCTTCCCAAACTGCTTTTCATGGTGCAGCTGCTAATAAGAAGCTGCTGCTTGTATCAATACCAACGCACAAAGACACATAATCTGGTGTAAGTAGTACAAACTGCAGACGCCTAGGAAATGGAAATTGAAGTATTATTGTCTGATGAGATGTCTTTCATCCCCCTTACATCATGTTGTGGGAATCGCTGAGGTGATTGCTCTGTATAGTCATGTAACAAGATTTCACAGCTCCTCCAGTCACCAAATGGAAACGGAAACTTTATGTTCTGCAGCGCAGCGAGAAGTGGATTCCTCCCTTTGTCATCTTAAAGGTGTCGGGGCTTTCCTGGTCCAGTATGCAGCCACACACACACACACACACACACACACACACACACACACACACACTGCTCTCAAAAACTAAATTAAAATAAATGAAACCCCTGAGTTTTAGTGTGAAAAGCAGCAGGAATCAGAGCCGTGCACAGAAAAATGTAGAGTTTTGTTTCACTTCATAAACACAAACCGACTTAAAAACAACAAAGAAATGTAAAAACATCAGAATCTCTTTCTGATGTTCATGTACAAAGAACCAATACCAAAAAATGTGATTGGAAGGTAACAATGTTTCCGTTTTTAATAGATTTGGTTGAAGGAAAAAACACAAGTACACGCAGATTTGCACACGTTTGGGAGCATGAACCTGCAGATGGATTTGACAGACAGGTGAGATTTGACGTTAAATAATATAAGTGCAGGTTTGTAGCATTAACACATCCTGCTGCAGGAGCCTCCACGTTAGGCCGGGAGCCGTGGGGCAGAATCAGCAGTCGGGCAGCATACGGACTTCATTCACATTCGTGTGGTTTGACAGCGACTGATTTATTATCATTAGTAATAATGAAAGAAATCTGCTGAAATTGTTACAGTATATCGGACATCAATTTTACTTTTGAGAACAAATGCAGACAATTCATTTTGGCAGTGCTAAAGTGACAATGACATTGGGTCAGATGAGGGATGATTATACCCTCCAATTCAGCTTCATAACCTCGTCGAAAATATATGCAGAGTGATCGTCTCTGCGCTCCTCGAAAGCCGGAGAAAAGGCCTTTTTGAGGGAAGGAAACAACACGCTCATGACACTTTTGGCTACACACAGATGGGTGGTCCTGAAAATGAATGTGCTTTTATTTCCCAGCTGCATGAGGACACAGATCAAAACCTGCCATAAGATGCGATACGTGGTTAAATGACCCTGAATCTGAAATAAAGCTGTAGGCGAGGACGGCACAATCCCAGCATCAGCAGAGATGCACAAAATCCCCGGTTATGACGCTACAGTTAATAACCTTCTCACACAGCAACTGCGATGGACTCCACACCACAGGACGAGGAGCGCGGCTGCTCTCGGAGATGTCCAATCATCAGCTGCGTTGCGACAAAAGTCACAAAAGTCGCAGCTAATTGGAAGAGGCACGTGCGTGAATTCAGGCCGCTCCTGTGTTTTTCCTGGAATATTCCCACGGGAATGCCTAATGAACACGGTGCACATAAATCATATCCTAGTAGTCAAGTGTGTGAGTCATCCTCGTCTTCCCCAACACCAAAGGACACACTGATCTTCAGTAGCTTAGCTCTTCTAGCTGATTGCAGCACGGCGTAACGCAAAATTCATAAACTACTCTAATGTGATGCAGTGTGGGAGAAAACTCTGCAATGCTTTACACAAAGTGGGGAAAAATGGCCTAATTCAGCCAAATGTTGCTTGCGTATTATGCAACACACTGCGAACACTTCAAATTAAGTGATTTTATCAGTGCTTTAGCTGCAAATTACTGGCTTAATAACTGAGCCATAAATAACCACTTAAACACTCCCAGTAGCTGCATAAATTCAAACATTGCAACACAACTGTTTTATATACTCGTTAAAAAGTACAGTAATTCAGAGCGGTTTATTACGTTGTGCAAATTACAATATATTTTTATACCCACAATCTCCCACAGTGCAAATTAACAAAGACACAACACCAGTGATTATATAGCTCACCTGCACGCTTTGACTTTCAAGTGCTGGTAACACTGTAGCCATCTCTGTGAAACTGTGATGCTGCTTACATTTAAACACAAAATTAAAAGCCTGCCATGCTGTACTTAAACATCCCCAACAATCCTGAGCTTGAATAAATGAATCCTGATTTCATGCTGCTACTTCCCTCTGCCACAGTTGCTGTATTTCAGATGATGTGTCAAATGCGAGAGCACCTATAAACGGCTGCTGGCTGGCTGGTGGTGGATGCACTCGGCAGGGTTTTGAATTCGAGCATCTAGCTGCTGGTTAGGCTGGACACTTCCCAAATGGACCAATCTGTGGTAAATGGGGTTACGCTGCGTCTTAGGCTGCAGATGGTGTTTGAAAGCACACACACGGACCTACGAGGCTATTTCCCCATTTAGAAAAAGGCTCAAACACAAAAAAGCAGGTTTGGGTGGTGTGCAAGGTTGACATTAAGATGAAGGTGATTGTTAACACTCAGTCTGAGTTTGGAATCCATTCTCAATCCCGATCTCCGTGGAGACAATCATCCTCTAATAACAGTAATCTATCTCCTCGTTGGCCAGGACAATAGCAGTTCTGCAGGGGATGTAGACCTGAGAGGGAAAGAGAAACACAGCGGCAGGGGAGAAAAGTGAGATGACAGCTGAAGATTAATGATGTTAACAAGGTGTCTCAGTCATCCAGGTCATGGCAGTCTTGCGTGCTTGAAAAAAAGAAAAGAAAAGGCAACTGGACTTCTTTAGGTTCATGAAGACGTTTCGCCTCTCGTGAGGGTCACGGAGTCATCACATTAGCACAAGGATGCCCCTAACACGATCACCCCCACGGGGGTAAATACCCGGGAGTCTTCTTTACAAGCACTCCAGACTTTATTAACGAGATCACCCAGTTCTGACGATTGTCGAGTCTTTACTGAGTTTATTCTTTTCAGAAGGTGGTGCCCCGATGGCTCGATCACCTGCCACAATCAAGGTCGACTAAACAAAGGGGGGCAGAACAGGGACAGGAGGGAAGTGAGGAAGAGGATGGGATAAAATGATATTCCCATTTCAGCACAGTCTCGGTCTGAGGCGACTGGGAGTAAAGTGGATGTTAAATGTGACAGAAGTGCAGCTACACTGGGTGGCAGTGGTGTCAGCACATCAGCAGCGAGTGGAGGTGTGTGCGCAGATTCGTCTCCATGGAGTGGTGGACTACATCCGTCTAAAAACATATAATTAAATTTGCATTCTATTCAAAGCATGTGCATTGAACTGAACAATCTGCAAATGAGTAATCTTGCCAGAAGTGGAGGCACGCTCCTAAATTTTAATTTCTGAACTCGCTAATCAATTCAGTAGCTGCGACTTTCATCATCTCTAAACATCAGACTGTGAATCTACTGGAAATCTGTAACGTTAAGATATAATGTGATCTTTGAGTTCATCGGGCTAAAGAAGAAAGATGTCAGGGAACAAGAACAAACAGGAGGAAAAGTATCCAATAAAGTCTTTGATCCATCCTTCTGATATTCAGTGTCGTTTGGCAGCGAGAAGCCACCGCGTACCGTTAGTCATTTATGCCAAAGGAAAAGCCGAGCAGGCATAAATGATGTTATATTCCCCAACAGAAATCTAAAAAAAGCTGTAAACAATTCCTGTCACCCCCTGAACTCTTCAAGTCGCCCCTCAGCATCAGCGGAGCTCAGCTGACTGCGGATGTGCTTCTCTGGCCGCTGAGGGAGTGGAGCGGCTCGGCGCTGGAACACCGACACAGACACTGGTGACTAATTAAACAGTCACAGTGGGAGAGTCTCCACACAGAAGCACCGCGGAGAGAAGGAAAGGCAGGATGAATCACTGCACCTGTTTAGACAAAAGCTACCACTGCGCCTAACCTGGAATATGTCAACAGCTTTTATTTCCACCAAACAGACAGAAATGGTGACAAATTATAAATGAATCTGTGAAGGAAAAAAAAAGACCAGCAGATACTTTCAAGTGTTGGCACAGCAATTAGTGGAAGACACTCTAATTAACATATTACTCCTTCCATCGTTAGGCACATACATACCTGACATACTGTTATGAACACTTACAATGGAGTCTGGAAAGTAAAAAATACTTCCCTTCATATGCCATTATTCATGAATATTAATGAATAAGTCAGGAACTTCACCACACACACTGAACTGGACCTGTGCATGCAAGGAGCAAAGGAAACAGTATCAAGTAGTCACATGACCATCAGTGTGTCTGCTGAGACTGCCAGTGACCTTCAAAGTGGGTTGGTTTGCACTGCAATACTTTTTATATTGTAACAAAATGAAACTAAACTAAAGCTGCTCACATCCAGACGACAAGCAGAAGGTTCAGTGAGGCAGCAGCTCGTCGCCATGGCAGGTTACCGGGATGCGAGGCTCCGAGACAGTCGCAGCATTTAAAGAGTGTTATGACTCAGTCAGCGAGCGGGGCCATAAAAACATGTGAAAAGTGGCCATAAAGCGACAAATGTGACCTTGAGCATGAGCGCAGTTCAGGTGGAGACCCATTAGGTGATCAGTGGTACCTAACGGGTGGGTGAGGGGGGAGTATCGATTCCCGTGAACTGTGGGTGGAAGCCTCACTGTGGCTGGATGAGCTAAAAACGCAGCTAGATGAGCAAACGCACCTCAGAGACGAGGTGAAACTCGACTGCGATGGAAGCAAATATTAAAAATCAGAAACGAATCACAGCACATCTGGATGATGCACACACGCTGCTGGGAGGTGGGAATGGTTAATAGGTATTATTATAAGGAGTAAAAAACTAAATGTGATGAAAAAGACACATTTGTGAAGCTGTGCATTGGAAACAAAGCGCGGCTGTTTGTCCTCTCTTGCCTTCTGCATGCTGAACGCCGCCTTGTAGCGAGCTCACACGTGAGAATTTGGATTCTGCAGAACAGAATCCAGCCTTTGGGCTAATACTAAATCTGATCAATGTTCAAACACACTGATAAAGGATTCATGAGCTGCTTCGCAGGAACACATCATCCACCCCGTCTCCAGACCCCAGCGCCCAGCTAGACGACTGCCTGACTATCCGTGCACTTTAGCTCTCCAGACATGTCTCTGTTTGGCTCCATTACTCACTTAACAAGTATCAACTCCCTGTAAACACTCGTGTACATGCAAGTTGTACTTTAGGCCGAGTCCGAGGATCTGACAGGGCAACAAAACAAACCTGACTCGGATGGTAACTGACGCAAAGAGCTAAAGAATCACAGCTGATTAACAGCCAACGCTCCATTGTTTTTAATGGAAATGATCACACTAATGAGCAGAATCTCTGAAAGACAGTTGTGTTGATTGTTAGCACTTCACCTATATATCAAAATCTCTCCATATGTATGTGGACACAGAGCCTCCACAGCTCTGTCCAGCCTTCAAACACAAATGCTGCGCTTACGATGATCTTCAGACTCCTGCTTCAAACAGGAATTGTTCAGTGAATTGCTCGACGTTTGTTAGTCACAACTTGTTGGAAACTACTCTATATGAGCCAGTCTATTTCCCATGTTGGTCTCCCAGTGCATCGACTCCCAGAGCTGCTCCACTGGACTGAAATCGGGTGAGTGTGGAGGCCACGTGATGCACAACACTCAGCCGGGCTGCAGCGTTTAAACGGTGCCCGGCTGCCACTGTTGGGCCCAGAGCCCCCGCCCATTACACCACCACCTCCTCCCGAACTGCTCATACAAAGCAGGGCAGCTTCATGTCTCACGCTGCTTATTTCCAACGTCGCAGCAGAGCTTCCTGTTCTCCGTAACGAGATTCTGGTCTTCAAGCACGCGTTCGTCATATAACTGTAACCTGTACAGTTCAGAAAAAACCTGCAGATATTTATATGTAAAAGTGTTAAGTAGGTCCCTTATGCGGTGTCACAGTTTCTGTTAGTTCATCCTTGCTCATCAGCATCAGGTGTTAGATCTCGCTGATGGAAATGCACATCTTTTGATCATTTGCCACGAGCTCGCTCCGCTCTTACTTTCTTTTTCATTTCAGCTTAATTCCTTTTTTTTTTTGTGTGAAACTGTCACCGACGACAACCCCTTTGAAGCGCACGAAGTTTATCAGAAGGTTCTGATGCGGCTAATTATTCACCGGCGTTTCTTAGCATTACATCGCCGACATTATAACACTCAAACAAAACTGTGCGTGCGACACGCACCCGAAGGGGGTCATCGAAAATAAGTTTCTTCTCTTGGGGAAATTTTTACTCTGTGACTATTTAAAATCTGTTTTGCTAAGTGAACGAGCTCTAAATGCTCAGCAGCGGCTTCTTGATGTACGCGGTTCTGCTGAGGATACCACAGTGCGTTTTATTTGATTTTTTTTATCCGCATAAGCAGAACAAAGCATGTTTTAAAATGGTTCTTTATGCAGCCTCATGGCAGGCTGTTCACTCTTTCACAAAGTGGATCAAATTAAACACAGCTGATTATGAGCACGCGCTCATGTTCAACAGACAAGCTTTTTATTTATATGTGCCATTTAAATATGCACAGTTTAAACCTACAGTACTGTGGGGAAGCTTTAAGGACTTGTTACATGGAAACCAAATATAAAAGGATATTTTTGTATTTTTTCCATGAAATCTTTGTAAAACCAGCTTTTATGAATCTGACATGACTATGAAGCTGCTGAATCCAGCAGGATGAATGTTGGAGGCAGTAAGAGGCCTCATGGTTTGTTTGTTGCATGAAAATCCAACTGCAACAACAATCCTGACCTTTGGCAAAATGCAGAAATGCTTCTCTGTTTCCTTGAGGCGCTCTTCCTCACTCTTCCTTCCTCTTTCAAGCTTTCTGGTGGAGAAACAAAGCTTTTTTGTTTTTGGCTTTTTGGGAAAAACAAAAGAGCAGGTCTGATCCTGACTGCACACGGATGTAATAAAGTCAGTTTTCTGCCAGTTGTGAAGTGATGGCAATCTTATGCATTGCAGTTTTGAGAAAAAAAATGCCCTCAGTTAACTTGGCTAATGCTTCTGGTCCTCAGTCTCGCCTGCTTCTTTGTGCCTCTGCAGAAGGATGCACATCTGTGTCCTGATACCTTTAGTGCAGCCGTCCCAAACAGAGGGTTAACTTACAAATATACTGCACAATCAAAATGCGAATGGGGTCACTTTTATAACTAATACGTAAATTCAGACTCGACTGAGGGGGCTAAAGAGATGGCAGATGATAAGGGTCCCGTAAACACAGGGCGCTGCAGCCACAACCTCACATGTTAGCAGGATGCAGAAGGCTCGGGCTTAATCCAATTATGTGCATTCTCAGTCTGAGGTGTGATGCGTTCTTGGAGGATATGAGAGTTTATTATCACACTGTAACGAGAAAGCTGGAGAACTGACAGACCCATTAAAAAGACAGGAGAAACGAAGTTTGTGCAGACTTTGAAAGTGAAAGTTGTTAAATAAAACATGGATGGTGTGGGCACCTCTCGCAGCCCCCACAGAGGCTCTTGTCTGATTATTCTTGTCATAACCAGGTAGGTGTGAGGAGGAGGAGGAGGAGGAGGAGAAAAGCATCTTTATGCAAGACTACAGTCTTGCTGTGCAATCTCCACGAAGGAGCCTATAAAGGATGTACAGTATGTGCAGAAGGGTCCCCGCTCGCCTTCTTCCTCCTCTCCGTCGGCTCCATCCCTCTCACTTCCTTTCATTCCCCATTAATCTGTGATGGTGCCAAAATTAGCAGATGACTTGTTAACTAAACTTCACATTTTGGCCAAGAGGGATGTGGGTGAAGCAGCAGTGTTTGAATTAATAAGAGTTAGAAAAGATTTAAGAGATTGTGGAATTTGCGTCCTTAACTGATGAAACCGAAGTTAATACGATGGAGGATCACTGTCTGCATGAAAGAAGGAGAGGCTTTCAAACCGGGGTCGACAGAATCTTAAATAAAGCTGAATTGATGCTCTTAATAGCAGCGCGAGCTTTGCCAAACACATTTTTGATGCGTTAAAGTGCTCCGTCCGACTCTTAATATCGAGTAATATCCTCTATCCATTAACTGCAACACTTTCAGTATCGATCTGAGGAAGTTCAGGCCGAGTTCAGATACACAAACACCTCATCAGGTGCTGCGTCGACTCCGGTGCCAAGTGAAAGGACTTAAGTACGGCCTCAAAATGTTTAATCTAATAACACACACACACACACACACACACACACACACGGGGAGATGATGACTCTACAGACCACTTCACAGGCATCACTGTCCTCATGCATTAATTGGGATTCATTAGCATAAGATGTAGCATGCAATCAGTTGTGCACATGAGGCGTCCGTGGTGATGCTCGCTTAATTCATTCCTGACTTTATTAATAAACATCTTATTGGCTTTCAGCATTTTAATAAAGGAAAAAAAACATGAGGAAAAAAAAAAGGGAAAGCAAACAAGAGGAAGATCCTCAAGCACTCTGCTTAAAATGCATATCAGTGTTTCTTTCTATATTTCAAGGACAGACTTATTTCATGGTATTAGCCTTAAGCAGTCTTCATGATGGAAGCCCGGTGGTTCGTTCTCCCAGACGCTTCTCTCCCCTCCATGATGCCGTGCAAGCTTAAGTGGTGTGCACATGAAAAAGGTAAGTTCTGGCACCATGAATAATGCACATTGTTTGCTGAGAAATGTGAAAGAGCTGTAGATATCAGATTCACATAACGTTCCCTGACTCCAGGATAACTGCCAGCATGAGCAGGGTGAATGCATAGCAGCCAGATATGATATGCACAAACAAAGCTCAGCACTGTGGAGACCACAAACAATGGGACTGGACCGGTGGGGATCTAGCCTGTTTTTTAAAAAAAAAACGTAGAAATATATTTTCTCAATATTGTATTAAATATTATATTAAATAATCACGCTAATGAACAAGATACTAAATTATATTGCTGTTGTTACGCTGAGAGTCCCAGACCAGGGAAAGCGTGGCTTTGTGCCAGAACAAGCAGCCCTCTTTCATCCCAGCACACTTAAACCTCATTAGAAAGGCTTCGAAAGATCCTCTCACTACAAAACCCATTTCAGGCTAATTAAAATGATTTGTGAAATTAAACATAAAACATGAAAGGACAAAACGTGAACACACAGACAGCTTTTCGGCGCATTTTGGAAGCAGTTGCAGAATGTGCCTGCACCCCCTGCCCCCCCAAAAAAAACCTGTTAAACCACAAATAATGCAGATAATTTCCATCACCTCATGGTTTTACAGTGACTTACTGTGTTTTGCACACAACTGAGAACTTTTAGACTAAATTTTTTTATACTAAATTACTGCAAGTGCTCCAAAGAGCCACCAGGTCAGGTCATACATGCCTGTGATACAGTAGCATTCATAAACCGATCACACTGAGGGAAAACGTGATCAATTACACGAGTGTCACATGCTTATGTGGCAAAAGTGGGTCATTTTAACCCGTTTCTAGGTGGGTGCTAGGCAACACAAAGACCTGCTAATACTCTAATTCAGCTGGTCTGGATCTAAATGAGATGCTACTGTCGTGAAATAGAAATGAAGGGATGCTGTAGGTGCCTACATGTGTAAGTGTTGGCAGCCCCAGAAAGACACAAACAGAGAGACAAGAAATAATTCAGGAGATGAAGATGCTGCAAATTTATGTTAACTTTGTGCTGCTGCAGAACTTAAATGATGGACGAATTCAGCTCCTTTTTTTTTGGGGGGGGGGGGGCCCTTTCTGAAT
>VOQJ01022910.1:2644-20075 GCA_015052665.1 Apistogramma diplotaenia | reverse complement strand
AAAGAAAACTTCACAGTATTGTGTGATAAATGTGAACAACAAAACAGATCCCCATTCCCCCCTTGTAAGGTTTTCAAACTGGCCCCCCCCCCCCACACACACACACACACACACACAGAGTGTGTTTTTACGATTAATAAAAGTGTAACACTGTTTGTCTTCTGAGGTCCAGATGCAAATGAAACAAAACACTAAACTTTCTAACTTCATTTGTGTGCAACAGACTTAAACTATCTACATCAAAATGTGGTGATGTGCCTACTACAGACATGCACTGCTTTCCCAGGGTTTCTGCAGCTTGATTTAAGAGTTGTTATGCCACTAGGAAATGAATACCTGAGGGAACAAAACTGCTTCGGTTATTTGACATTAGTGGCACAAGTTGTTTGAATATTGAGGTTCATGCCAGGCTTGAATCGGTGTAAGCACACTTTGTTGCACAAAATAGACTTTGGCTCAAACATTTCCAGTACTTGGTTAAAAAGCCGATGCTTTTGAATAAAATTTGCCCTTCTCAGTTTCACTGTTAGCGCTCACATAGTGTATAACTCTGAGCAAGCTGGTCTCCATATTGAGACTGAATTGCAATGTGGAAAAATCTATTATTTATATATATATATATATATTGTAACTAGGCTAAAAGTCTTAGTTTTTTTAAAGGCATTAATACCAGTTAAGACTTTTTTTTTTTATCTAAGTTTAATAAAGTTTGTGCCCTTTAAGGACCTGCAGGAGCCCTGATCCCATCACTCTGATGGCATCAACATGCTGGCTTCATGTCTAACAGGTGCTTCCTGGTCACTTTCCCTCAATCGTGATGGAAATATGACTACAATGGCTATAGTAGAATATGCAGATATTGAACATCTACAGCAACACCAACACTAGATGTGCATAAAACTCTGCATATCTCAGCTGTTTAGCTCAGCAGAGATTATTTGCAGCAACACAAACATTCCACTACGATGTATTTTAGCTTTTCATCTCTGAGGGTGCAGCTCTTAGCACCACAATGCAGCTCACACACACACACACACAGGCTCTCTCAATTGTCTGAATGAAACAATGAGCATAAGAGCAACATCCGTCTGAATGCCGGCACTGTGACCGACCAATGAAGCCAGCAGTCATGTATGCTGGATCTGAAGAGGGCTCTGCTTAAAACACGGGCCACAAAACAATATGAGAACACATCCTTAACTTTTAAAGAATTTCCAAACACACGTTTGAATCAGCTTTCAATAAATAGAAACGATACAAAAGCCATATATTTTACAATAACTTAAAATATGCTGTTTTAACGTCCAAAGCCAGATGTTCAAGTTTCCCACATCAGCTGGACGCAGATGAATCTGCAACATGCTTTAAAACTCAAATTGTCTCTGAAGCACTCTTTAAAAAAAAAAACCTCACCAGAGCAGTGCTTGCTGCATGGCCTCGTGCTAATCTGTTTTCTTGAGAGTCAACAGGAGCTTCATCAGGGTGTCTGTTGCCTTGCAGCTAGACGGCTCGTCTTTGCCCAGCAACAAAAGCATGTGATAGTTGGCCAGAGGGACCTCGCACGTGATCCTGAAACATTAACAGAGGCAGACGACTCAGAGGGAAGTGTCTCAAAGATGGAGGGCTGGTTTACTTCACATTTTGATTTAAGAAAACTAAAACAAGCCTACCAGTCATTCATATCATCTGATTTGGGGTCAGGGTACACCTGCATCCACTGGCCAATGGACCATATCCTCTTCTGATCGTGGCTAACCACACCAGCCTCACTGAGCACCATGGAACTGTTCTCATAGCACAGGAAGTAGCTTGAACCCCAGGAGTGAGACCAGAGAGGTGAGAAGTTTTAACAGCTCAGAATGAGCAAGAAACAGAAAACAGATGGCAGGAGTTGCTTCAACATCCAGACTCACTAGTCGGTTTCTGTTTGTTCCTGCTCATCCTTTCTCTCCACGTTCCAGCGCATACGTTTGTACAGCCCCACGTTGACCTGGGAGAGGTACGGCGTTGGTAGGCAGTACCGGAAAGCGGTCAGCCTCAGTTGGCCGAACTGCCACTGGCCGATACAGAATTGAGACACGCTGGGAAATGCAAATACAAGAGCAGGCGGAGCTGGATGTTAAGAGAAAAAGCTTAGCAGAGAGCAGCGGTCAGTGATAACGGCAGCATACTGTAAAAGCTAATTGAAAAATACTGAAACATGCAAGAAAACACTGCAAGGAAAAAGTGAAGTAATGTGTAGGATGAGGATTGAAATGTTTACATCCATTCATCATAAATGCCGTGGTAATTTGAGGCTTGTAAAGATTTCTATGAACTTTTTCCAGGGTGGAATGATCATGCAGCTTACATCTGTGATGACTTTAAAAAAACAGAATTGGGTGCAAAAGTTTGAATTTATTTTGGATTTTCTCGAATCCACACTGGGTGAAAGGTACGCACCTAGGCTCAGATATATATGCACATACCCCCACTAATATTGGGTTAAATGCCCTACAGCAAGCTGATGTGTTTGGGATCATTGTCCCATTGGAACACCCAGCAGTGTCCAAGGTAATCAACTGTGTGCCGAGGTAGTGCCAGTACCAGTGGCAGCAAAACAGCCCCACAGCATGACACTACCACCGCCGTGGTGGACAGTTGGTACTGTGCTTTTAGGTTTGAAAGCCTCACCTTTACTCCAAACATATCTCATAATTGTGGCCAAATGGCTCAATCTCTGTCTCACTTGACTTTTCTTGGCATGTGGGCAGCTGCAAATTCTGGTCAAGCTTGAAGGTGTCAACTTTTTCTTTCTTGGTTGGCACCATGGTGGTATAAAACTCGCTTCACCGTGGAACCAAAATTTGATTTCATGGCAGGCTTGAGCTTTGGTGGTTCCTGGGTTGTACTTGAACATCCTAACCAATTTCCTCTTGTCTGAGAGAGCTGAGAGACAGTTTGGGTCTTCTTCCAAGTTTGGCAAAGAAGCGGCACATCCAGATTACTCCGATTGTTTTAACTGATCAGGATGATCTTCCCAACTTGTGTAAATCAACTGTTCTGCTTCTCAGACCTTCACTGACTTCCTTTGGACTTTGACCAAGAAAAACTTCCAGTTGTAACAAGAAGTAGGTCATGGCTTTGCCAAGTTAAGGCACTGTAGAATCTTCAGCACTACTTATACTTAAATGATTTGGGTGTATATATTTGAGTCTGACTTTTTCCAAGTCATTAAAGATGTATGCTGTACAATCATTCTACCCTGGAAAAAGTTCACAGAAATCAATCCAAGCCTCAGATTACCATCTTAACAACTGTACCCCCAATAAGCCTAAATCCTGCCTCATAGTGCAGGAAAGCATGCATTAGTGTGCATAAGCAAGCACCTCTGGGGCTCCCTCTCATTCAAACTGAGAAGACTGTAGCTGGCAAAGCCCAACAGCATCGCCTCCAACTTGTCAGACAGCTGCTGAGAGAAGTCCAACAGCTGCACACACACAGACACACAGTTTAAATGTTAAACCGTGACGATTTCACACACATGCAGCACAGACAGTTTGTTTCAACAACTGACTCTTCTGAAACAACTGACCACAATTACAAAGGGTTCATTTCTTATATAAAATGCTACAAGCTGTCTGTCAAATACATCATTTAAACACTTAAACTCTTGATCCATGTGAGCATATAAACAAGACCAGCTTCTATTATATCAATTACAACTAGAACATGTCCTGGAGTTTGAATGTTAGGTATGAAGCCTTAACAATGTTTCCATTGAGTATGGAAATTGGGCTCTGTAACTTTCCAAACTTTGCATGGACAGGAAAAAATTGCTATAAAATGAATAAAATCAAACTAAGGGAACAGGAAAACATTTACCTTTGTGCAGATCTTTGCTGGCAGAGGGTTGTTTTGGGCGACAGTGCTTCTGGTCATGTTTTCCAGGTGGTTAAAGAAAGGCTGACAGGTATACAGGATGTTTTGCACTTCACCAACTACAGTGTCTATATTTAAGCACTTCTCTCTGCCAGAACACACGGAAAATGTTCATGACAAGGAACAAGAAGCCAAATGAATCCGATGTATTATGACAAAACAGGAACCTACCCCTGGATGAAGCTGTTAAGTGTGTCATCTGCTTTCCTCAAGAAGAACTGGAGCTGCAAGTAGATGCTGTTCTCAATCTGTTTGAATTTTCGGTGGCTGCTGCGCCCATATTCGCCAAAAGATGGCGTCAGAGCAACGGCATTCAACAGCGTTGCTTCTCCCTTCTCTGAAAACCAATTTTACCAAGTATGGCATAAGCAGAGAGAATAGCATGGAAATGACTGTTTTACAGTTCTCAGGATAGAATCCATGCCTACTACTGAGGCTTTACATTTGCTGAAAAAGAACTACAAGACTCAGGCGGTACAGCGGTTACCACTGTTCCCTCACAACAAGAAGGTCCTGGGTTCTGCAGCCTTTCTGTGTGCAGTCTGCATGTTCTCCTCTAGAAATTAGACCGTATGTTATTTAATTCCAAAAGGAGCACTTTTGTATATTCTATATTTATTACACCTAAAGTTAAATATTTCCATCCTTTTACAATTCTGATGATCATCACTTAAAGCTCATCAAAATCAGCCAACTTAAAAATTCGTATTCATTTAGGTACACTAGTTGCTCTCCTTGTTGCTCCGCAGCTCTGCAGGTGTATGCACATATGTACAGATAATGTTAAAAGCTGAACATTAGAGCTCTACTGTACTGCAAGTCTATGCAGCACATTTGTTACAGTCCAGTCATGGCAACTCCACATTCAACAAACTTTAAACTCTAGTGATTTTGTATTCAATCTCACCACCATCTTGTAAACCTTCTCACATGCTGCTGCATCAGCTTTTCAAGGATATACATCACTTTCTCTTGGATTTTGATTAGCGTGAAGACAGGCTTCTAGCCAGGAAGATTTCACAGGCCTGCGCTATCTGAAACTCGGGGGGCATGGGATTTTCTGGTTTTTAAGTGGGCCGCAGCCGTCTTGACTTTGCTCTAGAGCCAAAAAGACGCAGTGCAAACTCCTTCTGACCGTCTCTGTACGTCTCCGTCAACACTCTGAAAGCCAACATCGCATCTGCGGTGCTCTTTCTCAGCATGAAGCCATACTGCCGCTCACTGATTGTCACCCTTCTTCTTAACCTAGCCTGGCTTTAACATCTCTTTCTCATATCCTCATGCTATGGCTCATCAGCTGCATCCCTCTGTGGTTACTGCAGCCCTTCACATCAGCCTTGTTCTTGGAAATCAGTACCAGTACAGTTCTCAATTCCTCAGGCATCCTCTCACTCTCCAGGACCAATTTGGTCAAAAACTCCACTGCCCTCTCCCTAGACATATCCATACCTCCACAGGTATGTCAGGACCAACTGGAGTTACATTCTTCTTAGCTACCAATTTTCTTTTCTAGTGACATAAACAGCAATATGTGAAAGAAAGCAGTGCTTCTGCTGTCTGACCTGGATGTGTGCAGTTTGAGTCCTGATCCAGATCTTCGTCTTGTACTAATGCTGAGAGTTCCGTGGCCGACATGTTTCCTGCTGCAGGTGAGCCGGCAGTAGTTGAGCACCTGCTGAAAATAAAACTATGTGACAACAGGACTTCTGGTTTTGCCACGAGCATCACGTGCGAGCCTTTAACTTACATCCTGCGAACTAACCACGGCGAGCCAGCTAGCTATGGGACTGTTAGCATGGAGACAAAGTGAGTACCGTACAAATCAGCAAGATTATTTTTTTATTATAATTTATCCATAAGATTATTTAATCTTAATTCGAAAATACGCCAGCTGACCAGCTTATTAAGACTAGTTTATTAAGAACTAACTTTACGATTAACAGCCTAACTAGCACAGCCGTTACCGTTCTCTTCGGCAGCTTCTTCTTCAAGGTCAAAGGTCCCTGTGTAGCAACAAAATTAATTAAATTATAATCTTTATTATCTTACACTACTTACTATGCGCGGCCTTTACTTAAAAATGTGAGGAATACAATTGTACTTTTATTTAAAATGATAACCCACCGACCTTTATGCGTCTCCAAAGTGCAACATTCTACTGATTTTATTAAAATTCTGGATCAGTACCGATGTTTGGCTCAGCTGGTAACCGGTGTCTACATTTATTTATTTTATTTATTTATTCATTTATTTATTTTGTTGTAAAGTCTTTGATGTTATTTTTATGGAAGCTTTTTCCTGCCACTCTTTTGGGCATCTTTGGATTTAGGCTTCTCGAAATTTCTATACACTCAGAAGTAACTCATAATAAGCTTATATGTTAAGTGCCCCATGTCGCTGATTTTCTGTAATTCTTTTTATATGAATTTACACATTTCTTAATTTGTGTACGTCTATACTCTTTTGCACGTCCGTTACTGTACAAATGTTGATGTATGTTTACACCGTTCCACCTCAGGTCCTCCGTATGTCCTCCACATAAGATAGATACTTTATTTATCCCACAAGGGGAATTTCAAGTTTCATATAAACGGTATTGACAATAAAGAGACTTTGAAGTTGACATATTATGTCTGTATATTTATATGCATATTTATGTAGTTAACTTTTTGTTTTAACTAGATATTAAAATTAAAATAAAAAATAGAGTAACTGAAGCAATATTGGCTGCTAACGAAAGCCATCTAAAATGAAAGAAAGTATGTACAGTAAATGCCTCTAGCTGCTCTCTTTGTCAATTGTATTAAGCATAGTCAAACTTATCGATGGAGTCTGCCCAAAGAGGTGTTGGTGCAAATGTTTACTGATTATTATTGGTTATTGTAATCCGTTGCTATTGTGCAATTGAGAAATTCCCATGGCAACCATTAAAGGAAAACTCAAATCAAACTAAAACTGAACATTGAAACTATCAAACCCACTCTGGAAACTGACTGAAACGAAACTGAACTGAAACCTGAATAAAATTTAAAACTATTTGAAAACAAAACTTTAATAGTTCCTCTTTAAGCATTTATCTGCAGGCAAATCTCAGTCAACATGATCAAAACCAACATGAGATGAGTGCTTGCATATTTAAAGCTTGTGTATGTTATAAGGCTGTTTTCTGTCCCTTCATACTGAGAGAGAATAACTATCCTACAAACCCTGTTTGCAGATATCACAGATAAGAGATGAGTTTTTCAAAACTCAACAACTGGACAAAAACATCTGTGTGGAAATTTTACTGGTTTATTACCGACATCTGTTTGTCTTATCATGAGTCATCGCCACCTTCTCACTGCTCGATTCGTGCTTGTTGCTGACTGCACATGACTCAGCTGTATTTGTTTTACTTTTGAGAGCGCGTGCATTTAACGTATATGCAGGATATACCGTGTGTGTCCTGGAGTGTCACTCAGTCTGTCCCTGCTTCCGTCTCAAATTTCATTTTGCAAGTCAGTTATGCAAATGTGGGTCAGCTCATCTTTGTTAAATCTGCTCCAGACACCCACTCACACCACCATAGCATCACCTGACCCTGTCATGAGCTTCTCTCTCCCACACGCGGGATTTGTAATACATTATCAGCAGTTCTGTTCAATTAGATTAGTTTTTGATGTACTTTGGAGCATATGTGGAGTATGTGTATGTAAACAGGTGGGCCTCCAAAGGAGTAAATCTTTTTTTATGGCTTTTCAAAGACACGATTTCTCATGAGAAATGTAAACCTCACTGTAAACCACATGAAAGCAGGATGGCTAATGATGAATTATAGGTCGTGTGTTATTCACTTGACAAATGACTTGGCTTCAAACACTTGAGATCTCTGCTTTTGCCTTTAATGTCTTTGAAAACATTTGTTTCATAGGAAGACTACAGAACCAAAAACTTCTCAAATGGATTTCCATGCTGTCATCTTCAGTTCTGTGGACACATCTTAACATAATCTAAAAATACTGCAGTCGTAAAGGGATGGTCATGGTCAGCAACAATACTGCGGTAGGGTGTGGCATTTAAAACGATGCTCAGTTGGTACTGTGGGGCCCAAAGTGTGCCGGGAAAACATCAGTACATCACTGACAGCCTGAACCACTGATGCGAGGCAGGGTGGATCCTTGCTTTCATGTTGTTTATACTAGATTCTGAGCCAGTGTTTTTCCAATCTTCTATTGTCCAGTTTTGGTGAACATGTATGAAAGGTAGCCTGGTCCTCTGCGCCTGTAGTCCATCTTCTTCCAGGATAATGTGCTGTACATTTAGAGATGCTCTTCTGCATATCTCATTTGTAACATAAGGTTATTTGAGTTCCTGTTGCTGGCATCAACAACATTTTCACCCCGAGAACTGCTGCTCACTTGAGATAATATATATATATATATATATATATATATATATATATATGACTATAACGATGGAGAATTAGACGGAATTGTACTGTGAGGGCTATTCTTCATTCTCTAGTGCGATACGCTGTTGTCTATTGTGATGGAGGAAAGGGACTTTGAAGCATTTGTGCCCAGGGGTCTGTAACCTGATGATCAGCGTGTAGCAGCTGGAATATTTTCACTGTGGCAGGTAACGGCTGCGCATGCTTTACAAATTCAACAGTTGGTTCATTAGAAGTTAAGAAACAGCGCTGCAGCTGATCACGTGATCCATCCTGCGCGCCCCCGCCGTCCGACTCCGGACCAATGAACGCCCGGGCGGTTTGTTGGAGCGTCAGGAGCGCGCAGCTGGGTCCGGCGTACCAGTATTGCGCGCTGCCGCCTTGCAGTCAGTTAACCCGCTGCGTGGATGTCTCACAGTGTGTCTGCCCATCCCGTGCGGCAAAACAAAGAAGGAGCTCTTGTGTGCTGTTTTTGACCTCAGCCCGGAGCGGGATGTGTACCGGGCAGGTTAGCTTCCCGCTGTCTCCGGTTTGCGGCTTTGTGAGCGGCTTGTGAAGGACTGACAGGCGGGTTTTCTTGTGAGGCATGTGATAGGGAGAAGAGGCTGTGAGGCGTGTTCGTGTTTCACGGATGTAACCGGGAGCAGGAGAAGGGGGAAGAAGGGGGATATTTTCTCATTTTATTGTCGGCTGTGAATGTGACCGTTCAGCGGGACGTGACGGAGGAGCGCTGCTGCCGGATTTTAGCAGCTGAATGGCAAAGAAGATGATCAATGACTGCTCGGTAGTTTAGTTCGGATGTAGTTGTATCTGAATGACTTGGCTCCCTGTTTAAAACGTGCACACAGTGGAGGCGTTTTGATTGTTCGTGGAGTGGGGGGGCTAACGCCGTTTGTTAACCCGCACTGGGTGGATCAGTTCAGGCGCGGCCACAGGCGAACCAGCAATGCGGATTACCTCCCGACTGTTTGCCTTTGTGTTACTACACATTTTTATGAAGTTGAGATAAGACTCGCAGGCCTTTACGAGTATCATTTCGTTTTCACTGTCCTAGTAAGGAGACATCACCTTGACTTGTGGGAAAAATCCCCACATGTGCACAAGTGGTCTGTGAATCCGCACGGACTGAAGGCAGCGACAGGGACGGCCATGGCGAACGACTCCATTCAAGTAAGTTTTATGAAGTTGTCCTGCAAACATGGTCTAAATCAATTTTGTTTTGTTGTTGTTTGCCTAAGCCAGAGTGGTTCGCAGCCACTGATCTTTTAAACTCCAGCAGCATTTTCTCTTGGCAAAAGTTGTGTCAAGGCAAAGTCAGCTCTTTTAACTTGGTTAAACACAATTGTTTGTATAGAAAATCCGTAGGATCTTCTTAGAGCCCAAAATGGCTTTTCCAAATTGTTTGCTCCAAACCTCGGAAATATTTAATTTCCTGTCATTTCTGGCAAGAAAAAAAAGTCTCATTCTGACATTAGAGAGTTTGATGATCAATTGGCGTTAATGGATACTTGCTGATTATGTTTCCTTTGGTTGATTTTACGGGGTCCCTCTTATTTGTGGTGGTGGCTTGGTGCTGGAGCCTGCTCCATAAACGTCTCAGAGACCATTAGTGGGCCCCGAACGACACTGTGAGAACCACCAACCTCTCAGTAGAAGTGAAAAGGGATAGTTTGCCTGTTGTTAATAATATATGATGGGCCACTATCTGGTCCTGTGAAGGGTGTGTGGAGAGAGCTCCTGCAGCGCCCTGTCACGTTGCTGTTGCCCAGTGTCTGGCTGTGTTTGCTCTGACCCGGTGGGGCTTGTTCTGTCTGCAGCTTTCATAGTGTTGTGTGTGCATAGCAAAGGCAGGTGCACAGAGACAATACTGGTGGTGTTTGCTGTAAAACAACACTCACAATTTCCAGCTCCCTTCAGGCATCATTTGACTGTGAATGCATTAGCAAAACGGGAAGAGTGCTTAGGTTGCATTTACAGGGAATAGGTGTGCGTTAAGATAAAGCAAACATGCTTTCCTGCTGTGGCAGTTAATTGGTCTTTGCTTCGAGTCTTTGAGTTATCAAGGTTGAAAGAGAAGAACGTGAAGAGGGGATGGTGGGTCAGATAAGCTTCATGAAATTCGTACTCACTCATCTTGATAAGCTGTTGACATTTAGATCTGAGCAAGTATTGTGTATCAGCTGTCATACAAGTGCAGAGCAGAAATGGGCGTGCCTGTGTCGTCACACAAGTAATGCAGGTTTAGAGATCGCCTGCTATCCATCCATTCTCTTCCTTTTGAAAGCGGTTTAGGAACATTGATGTCTTTGGCGTCGGTTTACTCTGTCATTAGAAGCTTGGAACAGATGCATATGAAAATAGAGAAGAGGGACAATAGTGATGACGGCTACAGGAGCGAGTCGACAGGTTTAAGCAGGCAGCTTTGCGAGAACAATGAGATGTGACATTTATAACCGGTGTGTGAGTGTAGGAGTTCCTGCTATCAAATGTTGACTAACCTCAACTGTTGTTTGCCCATACTGTCGCTTTCCTCCAGTGCATAACAGAAAAACGACCCATGCCGTTCATTAATGACGTGCATATTTGTTCATGCAGCAGGCACGCATGAGAACTCATGTTCTTACTGGATTTTGAGGTTCTGTCTAGGGACACAGCTTGGAGTTTACCTGTATTAGCTCGTTTGCTGCTCATGGAGCCTGTGCTACAAAGCAAGTTCAGCACACCTGGGACGGTTTTTCTTTAACTGGCTTCACTTAGCCTAACATGGCTCATCAGGGTCAACGGTCACACGAAGGCGGTTATCAACATGATAACTCAACCCTGGGTTTCGTGATCTATCTGTGAGAGGAGGTGTTTGCAGCGAATGGCTTATCACAAACACAGACAGGTCTAAAAGCAGCAGATCAGCACGTTTTATACATGAAGAACAGAATCCATCCATCCACCCATCTTCTGTCTCTTGTCTGGGTTGTGGAGGCAGCAGAGACGCCCAGATCCGGTTCTCACTGGCCGCCTAGTCCAGCGCTTCTTGGGTCTGCCCATGGTAGGATAGGCCTGGGACTGTGGTCCCAACATATAGCCAGGCCTGGGGATGGCCCACAGGAGGGTGAAAGCATAGGGGTTCGATGGAATGTGGCTTAGGTTGCAATAAGGGGCCACAGCCCTGGTGGTTTGATCAAATGGTTCCCAGAACTGGCTATAGGCACCAAAATGTAAGAAAAATATGAAGAAGGTAAAGATGCTAAGTAGCTTGTAAGGTAAATGTCAATCTAAAAAAAATGCTAAAGTGTGTAAGTTAATGCACTCACCATTATCACAGCTCTATCATTAAGACACAGCAAGATCCGTCTGTGATTACAGAGAATTAATTGATGTGTTCCTTCAGTTTTTTATTACAGCGTGCCAGGCCCTTTCAGCCATTTTCTTCCCGCTGCAAAGAAAAAAAGGGTGAAAATTTTGTATAAGGTCAACGAGTACAAGGGCTTAGGTTGCCTGCTCACTGTTAAGGCTTCGAACAATTAAAGTGTTTTAAAACTACTCAGTCAGATGGGAGGAAAAAAAACCAAGTTGGTTTTGAGGTTCTAGATTTCTTATGGATGTTCATCAGGGAAAAACAAAATTTCAGACCCTCTAATTACTGCCGCACCATCATCGTCTTTATAGTCACTGTGTAAAGCATCTTGAGATGACAGTTGTTGTGAATTGATGCCATATAAATAAAACTGAATTACATTTTTGGAGGTTAGCTGTGCAGCACAAATGACCAAGTCGATCTACCTCGGTAAAAATGCCCAGGGTTCAACCTGAAGCTGCTTCACTCAACCCCTACTTCTGCTTCCTGGTGCAGGTCTGGTGTTATCCGTAATCCATCCATCCATCCATTCAGGGTCATTTAGGGGATGGGCGACTTGGGACATTTAGGAAATGAGCTTTCAAAAATTTTGTTGGGCTGTCATCTCTAATTAATCTAGAGGCTTGATTGTTAGCTGCAACGACTGCGCGTTTATTAGATTTTCCCTCTTTAATTTGTGTCAGGAAGGTATGAACACCAGCATGTCTCTGTTGTAAAATGAGCCACACTGAGTGTTTAATTATACCGTCTGAGTGCAGCATGTTATGTGACTGCTTTTAAAAGCTTTGTGCTGGGTTGGTTTGCCTCTTTAACCAATTCTACCCTTGGTGGCCTTGACGTACTCTGCGTCAGATGTCCTCATGGGGTAAACAACTGTCTGCCCCGTCTGTTTGGCGTAGTCCAGAAAAATCTATGCCCAACAGATAGGGCTAATTTTGGTTCCCCTGCTCCACTGACCAGTGTGGGAGATGCTGCATTGATTGGAATTTGTAAATTTTAATCAACCACCTAATGAGAGTGCCTACAACAACAACAAGCCAGATGCTTTTCTGCCTCCCCACAAAAAAAACTATTGCAAGGCTCCAATTATCAGAAGGCAAACAGAAGCACCCAGGTGCCCGAGAGCAGTTGGATATTTCCTGTATTCCTGTATGTATGTTTCTCTTTATCATGCCCTCTGGAGATTAACTATGACTATGGAGACGGATGGTCAGTAAAAGAGAGAGGCTCAAAGTCTTTGATCTTTTCCAGACGTCTTTCAGAGGCATCTGGTTCAACAGTCTTGGAAACCCTCCCCGGTCCACAGGATTGTTGGATGGTGATATACTTGTGGAACTTCCTCTGATTTCTTTTTTTTTTTAAGCGCCTTCAATGCTAATACTTTTTCTGGTGGGTTTCCAGGTGTTCAGTACACTGGTGAAAACCCTGTGACCGTTCATGCATAATATAGGCTGATTTAGGCTGGTTTGATCTGTGCAAGTCTTTATCTAACACACAATGCAACAGGTGCGCCAAGTTTGCTGTAACGTCAAGAGGTTTTTCTATAGTTAGCCCATCTATCGGACTGTCATAAAAAAGTCTTGAAGTGTCACGTGAAGAATATATTAAATGGAGAATAAATTCAGGGATTGTTGACCAACAATTCAACTCCACAACTCTAAGGGAGGCCCACTGGGACATAAGTGAATCTTTTGCATTCTGTCATATAGAAACATCAGTCTTGGCACCTAGTTGTCTCCTGTAAATTTGAAGAAATACATTAACAATGCTAACTGTTAGTAAAGCCCAAATCCAGACCACACGAGGATGGCTAGAAATTTCCAAACTCCCTAACTGGAATGCTATGATCTTGACTTTGCCTGCTGTGGGACACATGATGGGCAGCCCTCTGCTGAGGAGCTCAGAGATTTCTGTTGTGCTCTGCTTGTAATGACTGAAGTAGCCTCGAGAAGGCTTCGCTCCCATGTTTATCATTTCTCTCATTTAATTTTTCATTGTGTTGTTCATCTTTAACAAACACAGGTTGAAGCAGCTTAGCTTGAGGCAGCTCATCAGCCCTCAAATGATTTTTTTTCTCATATGTAAAAATCCTCCACAAGACCTGCGAACAGGCTTTGATGTGTAAAGTTCATCGAGTTCCCCTCCAAGTTCCCATTTTTGTACATTAGAGGCAGGCAGTGAAGCTCTGTGGCCTTCCCATGGTGTGCCACTTGTTTGCCCCCGCCACACAGGAAGACCATATTAAACAGCCCCAATAGAAGCCTGAGCTCAACTGCGTCACACTTCCTCGTGGAGGTTAGAGGGGGGACAATAATGGACTCGAGGGGAGATGTGTCACTTCTTGTACATGGAGGGATCTGCGGTGGTAGCTGCTTGTCTGACACATTTTTGCAAATCCTTTTTGTTCTCCAACAACAAACGTTTATCTTTTTTTAACACATTGTACATGAGCACGCAATCATGTTCAATGTTACAGAACACACACAGTCAGACACTCCAGGGAATGCACAGGAGTGCTTCCCATAAGCCTCACAATGACGTAAGGAGACAGTTATGCACACAAAGTAGGCTTTTCTCAGCGCAGCCCCGTGGCCATGCAGGCAGACAGAATCCACAATAACGCATCAAGGAACTGTCGAGAAACCGGCGACTCAGAGAGAACGCTAATATCCATATTCGTTTCATGTTAGGCATCTCAGTTTAATAAAACAATGTGGTCTAACAGGGTCATGTACTCACTGTCATATGATGTATTTGTTCGCATGAATGTTTCTGTTTTTAGGCTTTGCAACGTGATCATAACCTCATACCAGCTCTGTTGCATGTGTGCCTAATCTGATCTGACCCTCATGGAATTTTCTAACTTTTATACAACCATGAGCCCAGTTTTAGCGGCTTCTACTATACCTATAGAGGAGTCAAAGAGTAAATGAGTGCCATCACTCCCATGCTTATCAGAAATATTAGCAATACAAACCCATTTGAAGATGACTTAGTTTCATCAAAACTGAAACACCGGTTTCTTGGATGGTCTGTGCCACATAGATTTGCCATAACACTCATAACACTTGTCAGATTATTCAATTAAAATGCTCCAAAACGCAGCAGCAGAGGTGAAAAGTACTCTGATTAACAGAGAGACGGTGTGAGTGAACACAGAAGCCATCAGGAAAGTCTTTGCTGAGGGCTATTTTCCTTTTTTTCTTTTTTTTTTACTGCCACAGAGTTGCTGCTAGGTGACTATTATAAAGGTTTACTAATGATTTAATAAGTAATGCATTACACATTTTCTTAAAAGTAATCCAGTTCGTTACTTAATATCATCAGTAGTCTGGGATGAGTTGCTTGTGCTCTGGATGCAGTTTACTCTCACACTTTTGTCCTTCAGTGTATTGAAAATAGAAGTAATCTCCATATTTCTTTCTTTCTAGCCGCCTGTCGTGCAGGTAACTGAAGAACCTTTGTAACACAAGAAATGCCACAGTTGTAACTAATTCCTGACATGTTCTATCACTGCGTCACTAACAAATGTAATGTGATTACAGGAATGCATTCGTTTAGAACACGTTACACCCAACACTGATGCCTTGATGTGGGAGTTTATGGGTATTATGGAGCCAACCTCACGTGGCCGGTAGAGGAACTGTTTTTGACACTCCCACGCTGGCTTCGTTTTTCAAAACTGGAGGTTTCCGCTTGGTTTCAAGACATGGTTTCATTTACAGTTCAGTGTAAATGAACTGTAAATGAAATTGAAACTTTTATGCGCCAGTGTAACAATACGATTAACACGTTTCCCGGTCGAACTTGATTGGCTCCTCAGAGGCAGGACCACTACCCTGTTTGCCTTTGTAAATGTATTGGACGTAGTTAGCCTGCTTCCCTGCGTCCCTATTGTAGCATGAGTTACAGTGCTGGGTGAAAGGGTGTCTGCCAAGGATCATCTCAGAGTTTCTGTCATGGATGCATCTGTCTCAGTTAAATCATTCGTGCCTGTCACCTCTCAGATCTTGCGTGGGTAAATGGTAGCATCAGTGTAAATGGACATCATAACAGACTATTAAACACCTGAGGTATGTGACATTGACACATCATTGGTACTCCGATAGGAGAGGTTCAGGTGGGGGTAAGGTTTTTGTGAGGGCACAACAGTGGAGGGCAGAGGAGGGGCCACAGGGCGACGTGCTGCTGATGAGGCTCTACGGCCGCAGCAGTACAATGGGTTGTATTGTCTGACACCAGCAGCCCAGATCACATTCAGTTCAGTGTGAGTTCATTTTCCTCATCCTGGCTAGAGCATGTTAGTGACCACACCCTCACTAACCAACCAACCAGCCAGCCCAGCTGCCCACCCCCAGGCAGGGAATTAAAGTTCAATACATACCAAGTGTGTCTAATGGAGTTTGGGGTGGAGGGGCGAAGACGTTGGTTTCTCTCAAATTGAAAGCCTGTATATGTGCTTCATAGCTGGTATGAACTGAAACAGCTGTTGCAAGCGAGCATTCCTATTTGTGTTACTTTATCTCCCTTTCACATCTCTTCTTCCTGCTATGCAAACATCCCATAATTCCCATGACCTCATAGCGATGTACCCCGGCATTCCAGCTTCGCATGGACCCCTCCTTCTCCCCAGACGCTCACACGCAGGCCAGCAATGCTGAGCTAACGCACTGTCGTGACATCACCTATCACCTCTGGCTACTAAACCCCACCAGATTTCTGTGTGTGAACTGGGAGGGGCCGGACTGATCATGAGCGAGTGGCTCCGGGCGGGTCACTCAGCTAAAACATAAATGAAACAGACATTTCACTGCCCGTGGCTGTTTTTCATCCCATGAGGCCACAGATGCTGAAGTTTTGCCTTCACATCCGCATCCGTTAAAGTTGGGTGCCACCTCTTTTTTTTCTTTTTCTTTTTTTTATGTCTACCGTTTGAAATTTCATTATATGATGGCAGTAGTTCCTCACTTTTGCGCTCATGTGGGTCCTGGCCTGGCTCGTCAACACCAGCAACCTTGCACTCGACATAGCTCGACCCCTGACCCCTTCCTCATTATGGCAATGCCCAGGGCCCCTGGGCCACGTACATCGATCCCAGCCTCATTGCTCAGCGCTGCTGTGCAGTTTAAACAGCCATTCAGTCATGTTAGCTGTCTGTGAACCTGCTAGAGGATAGTTTTATAACCTGGGTTACTGAAACAATCGGGAACTTGGGATGGAGAATGGAAGAAGTGGCTCCCGTGATGCCAACTGCAGATCTTGTGCTTCAAAGTGTAGCTGATAATCCTGGTGAAAGACTAAATCCAGCTGCTGAACGGAACCAGCAAATAAACCAAATAGTTTAGTCCGCCTTAAAATGTGGTGCATGTAAAATCCAATGCTGTGCTTGGATCTAAAGATGTTTTCTTTAATAGAAATAAATCAGCAGAGGGCTTTGTGCTGTAATCTGTGGTGGTGCCTGGAGGGAGGGTATTTCAGGGAAATGTGCTATTCCCCTAATAGGACAAGATATTTGAGGATTTAAGCTGATGCAGTTTTAGAGTTCGAATAAGCTATGGGGATGAATAATCAGGAAATGGTGTGTATTTTGTGTTTTATTGTAAGCATTAGGCAGCACTGCAGGAACCCTGATTGTCTCTCACGTCGCCATCCTTAAGTGAACGATGTTCTCATCCTCCTGCACACATTATGAAATTTAATCCTGGTGATTTCCCTCACAGCAGGGGGGC
>VOQJ01022909.1:3061-18181 GCA_015052665.1 Apistogramma diplotaenia | reverse complement strand
ACACACACATATATATATATATATATATATATATATATATATATATATATATATATATATATATATATATATATATACACATATATACACATATAGCTGACTCAGCCTGAACCCAACATGACTGAACTCTAAAACCAGGTGTGAACGCTTAAATACTTTCTCAAGGTCGATTCTCAAGCTGTTTTCTTTTTTCAAAAACATCTTCATCACTTCATCACTCTCACAGTATGAAATTAGCTCCCATAAAGATAGACATAAAAATACACACTCAGGTCGAGTGTCACCAAGGGAACGAGAACATCTCCCACTCTTAAGGTTGTGTCCTTTCAATCACATTCCAGACTAATTCTTTCTCTGAGAAACATAAGGATTACTCTGTGTCACGGTGAGCTCATATGGCACAATAAGCCTTCAGGGGACAGACTACTCAAACAAAAACCCAAGAAGAACACACACACACGCACACACAGTTTCCCTCTAGAGATGTTACCATGACAGGTGAAGAACCCATGAATTAAAGAAGCTGAGAAAGGAAACTCAGTAACCGTAAGTGGAAATGAGCTATTACAGAGTGGTGGCGTGTGTATAAATGTGTGAGTGTGTTGGTGTCTTTGTGTGTGGTTCTCAGTCTGTGGTGAAAAGGTGTTTTTATAACAAACTCAGTGCATATTTTCCCAACAAGTTGCTGCAGCGCTCCGCGCTGCTACAGGACTCTCGCACACCTACTCTGCTAATCACAAACACACCTACAGTCTGTCCTTATTAAACTATATTCAAAAAAAGGTTATGAGCTAATTTTCAAACATCACACTGAGCTCGCTGTGAGTGACCTTTAAGGAAGACGGCAGCTGGATTCACTGAGGTGGACCTCTCCACGTGTTTGTGCTGTGGCCTATGTAACTATTTTATTTGTGTGTTACTTTGCAGAGGTATCCTCTTGTTTGCAGTGCATGTAAGCATGTCAATAAGCACTTTTTAAGCAAGCTTGCACCTCACAACAAGACCGTGATGACATTTATGCTAAAATTCAGGCTTCAGAATGAAATTTGGTTAACCAGTTGGTGGTTTCATGGTAACTACATGCAATAAATTAGCCACACAACCAAATTCTTTGAGCCTCATTGATTGATGTTTTTCCCTCTCCATGAAAAAAGCAGGTGGAAAGATCACACGCTCCAGAAACAGGAACAGCAGACCGAAGAATATTAAACTGCTACATTTCATGACTGAATTTGCTGTGCAGTGTTCCTCGGTTTCTCAGTTTTAAGGATCAAACAGGTTATTCTGCACATTGCACTGCACTTTGCTATTCATCACGACAAGCTGCGTTTGAACATATGTAATGACTCTACCAGGCAGCCGGTATTCATGGACTATTATGTTGTCAAAGGATCCATGAAGAATGTGAAACAAATATCTTCCAGCCAGCCCTCACTGCAGGCCACCAGTCCAACGGGCGGCAAGTCAGAACACATCTCTGACACGCTCATCCTAGATTATCTGTGTGTATGTGCGCCTGCTGCACACATGGAACTATATCTGCATGTATGCTTTAGACACATTTAGATGTAAAGCCTGGATAAGACATGGGCCCTCTGATAAGCTGCTGCACTAATGTCTCAGTCAAGTGAAGGTCTTTGTTTCACCTGCAGCCAGCAGCTGAGACATTAGGGGAAAAACTACAGGGAAATTATGGAGGAGTATTTTTACCTGTATTAAATCCTAACATAGGACAAAAGTGTGCTTTCTCTGCCTCCATGTCTATGTTTATGATTCCATCTCAGCTTCTTCCTCTTTTATTTTAAAGATTGTTTCTTTGTGCTAAAAACTTTCTGCCTTTCTTCCCTTCCCACCTCCATTAGTGCCTGATTGCACTCGTCTGTTCATAACAACTCATCTGTTCCTTTTGTTTTGGTTTCTTTTTCTGTTTTTGGGATTTCTGTTATTATTCCCAGTTGATAGTTTGCTGGGTTTTTCCTGCTCCCCCCCTGTAATCGCTGATGCTCAGAAAGGCCAAATCCGTGTCCTGCATTTGGGTCATCTTCCTCTGCGATTGTTGCACTTTGTGCTATTAAATATGTACTTTGTCTTAATCGCTCCATTGCAGCTCAGCAGAGAAACGCTGCAAAAATACAAGCAATTCTTTGAGATTTTTCTGCATTCTTTGTTATTTCTGAAAAAGTCATTTTACTGCCTGTTGATAGTATTATCAACGCAACAGTAATACAACAACGCTACAAAGAGGAGTTAAACTGCAGGTTTGTCTTCGACCCTTTTCACATCACACATTTATCGTTTCACTCAAGAAAAGTGATGGATTGCATCTTTAAAGAAAAAAAGCCTAAAGACGTCCAGATGCACGTGTGGGAGCTTATTGCATGTGCTTCTCTGTTCATCAACACGTCTGGGGAAAAGTTTCTGTCAGTGTTAACATTGTGCAGAGTGTTCAGTGGGGCTGCAGCAATCTCTGTGTTTCTGCTCTGTGTTTGATTACTTAGCGTACCTTTCTCCGGTGGGCGGCTGGACAGCGCCGAGAACGTGAGGTACATGACATAACAGCTGATGATGGAGGCCTGAAGGAGCCCAGACCGAGGCTGTTCTGTAGAGACGGAGAAGGCGAGAGAGGAGGTCACAATATGCACTGTTACACCCCCCCAAAATACTAACGGCTCGAAACACTCGGTTTCAGAAAATAGTGTTTTTTTAACTCTTGGCTCTACAAGGTGCCACCGAGAGCGCCTGTGAGGGTTTGTGAAAGTCCACCACTTCAAACAAGGACGGCTTAAAGGAGCTCAAACAGCTTCCAGATAAATAGAAATGATTTTAAACTGTGAATTGTGTAAAACTGTTCTTATAGAGCCCAAGAATAAAAATATAATAAATCATGAAAATGAGCACAATAGATGCCTTAAAATGTATGCGTCTGATGTACTGTGAGTAAGTTTGGTGATTTTTCATACTGGAGGGATAAAACCTGACTTGTACAGTACAAATGCAAAGTCCTGATCCAGTACGCAGCGCCTCATGCTGTGGGATAAGTGCAGTGCAGTTAAAAGTCTTGTGTTTCTTTGATCTTGTTTCCTCACGGAGAGTAGAGTCTATAAATTCTCCCAAAATGTAAATACTTGTGTAAATTACTAATTCCTCAGCCTGTACTTGTCTAAAAGTACTTAGTTATTTCACCCTTGTGCAACCAGCTCTATCTTTCAATCATAAATCCCAGACATGTGCAGACAAAGAGGTCCACTGTTGGGCTTTAAAGGGAGAAACAGATACTGCCAGCTTACATCTAACTATTATTATGTGCAGCAGCTCTCTGTTCAACAGGTGTATGTTTGCTCAGCTGGATGTGCACTAAGTGTCACTTTGAACCTCGCTGACAGTTGTTGTGAGCGCGTTTCATCAACTCACTCTGTTTCACACACGGCGTGACAGCAATGAAAGACATGAGACTGCAGAGTCCCAGGTTGATCCACAGCAGGGCCTTGTTGAAGTGGCAGGCAATGGGGTGGGTGTAGTACTTGTACATGAAAGTGAAGGCCATGGTGGCGATGGTGTAGAAGAACAGGGTGGCACACATCACCGCCAGGTACCAGCGCTTGTTTTCTGCTGCTCCGGTCAGCCTGAGGCGGCAAAGAGACGGTTTCAGGAGATTCAATAAAAAATAAAAAAAATCTGTGAGGGCGCTGCTCAGAAATGTCCTGAGAAATTAACATGCAAATGAAATGCAATCTATATGCCAAGAGTTCCAGTGGACAGTAGTCAGATGAGTGTTTGGGAGTCATAATGAACCCACGCAGAAGCAAAGAGCAGACAGGAGTGAAGAGAGAATAACACTGGAGCCACTTTGCTGTGCTAAGAGAAATCTGAAGCTCGTGTGTGTAATATTTTCTGACCTATAAACCAAGAACGGCGAGAGAGGCATTTGTGGGGACGAGGTGAATGAAAACTCCACGTCACTGTGAAGAGGAAAAAAGAGGCTTTTCTGCCTGTCTGCGTTTGCCTCAGAAAAAGCCTGAATGAATAAATCCTCTTAGCTGCCGTGGCTACAAGTTCAGGGGTGACTGACACAGAGTGGTGGCAAAAGCAACAGCTGGATACAGCAAATAACATCTGGGACATGTCTGGCTGGATGAATGAGGACATGACAGGAAGGATGCAGAGAGGAAGGAAGTATGAGGAAGAGCAACAAATAAAGATGAAGAAAAATGGCTCAATAAATAAAGAGTTAAATGGCATGAAGCTGTAAAAAGTAACAAAAGTAACAAATAAAAAAAATAAAAACAAGGAAAAAAGATATATATTTATTTAAGGTAAAAGTCTGACAGCATTGTGGCTTTAGCTGTTCAGTTTGCAGGTGTACACTGAGGCCTTTCAGCCCCACACCTACTGTAATGAGAGCCCAAGAGCTGTACTACAGTTCTCATATTGATAACATCTTTAAAAAAAATGATTAAAGAAATATCTAATTTTGGTCCACCAGTTATCTGATCACACAGAAATTGTCCACAATACAAGAAAATGTGCTTGTATTCCTGAATATTTGAGGCTGTGACGATTTCCTTTGGCCACAGAAAACTGAACACTTTTGCTTTCAGCGACTCCAGACGTGTGAAGATATCATCTACTGTATGAGCTGTGGCAAACACACGGTATAATTGCTGTTTGTCACCAGCCTCTTCATCTGGATTCAGTATCTCCACCACATGGATTTGTTCCCATTCGGCCACAAGCGCCGAGGTCCAGCAATTACGCTGCATCAAGGTCTTGGAGTTCCTAAGTGTGTTCTTACTTTTATTCTAACACACATATTATCCATGTGGAATAACCACACAGTTACCAGTTTGTCTTGTTCATTTCACAACATAAAATTGCATACTGGGTGAGTAAATATTTGCTTCTATATCATCTAGATCATCTTACTCTTACCAGTTCTTGTTCCAGGTATGTGCAAATGCTGTGATGAGGATGAGTTGGATCAAGATGAAGGCAAATCCTCCCACCACACCAACATAATGCCAAGCTGCGGGGTGTAAAAGAGGGAAAGACGCGCCATCATCCAGTGATTTATTTCAAGAAGAGTGATAAGGGAAACAATTAACAGGAAAAGAAAAACAAGAGCAAGGTGTAGATCATAAACTGGCTCTGATATCAGACTTGTTTCAGCACCACATTAATTGTCCCCAGATAAAGTGAAACCAAAGCTGCAGAGATTTATGGCTCAGTAATTAATTCCCTGCAGAAAGTGGACCTGAGGGTGGTGTTCAGGAGCAGGGTCTCTGCTGCCCCCTGGCGGGCTTTAGATGGAAATGCATTTACACCATTGTCACCATCTCATCTGCTCCCAGTATAGCTGAAGATTGAAAACAGCTCCATTTCTCACCATGTAAGAAGGACTCTGTTGGGATGAAGAAGGCAGCAGTGCACATTCCCAACAGTGTGATGAACTTCAGAAACCAGAAGCTAAACGGGAAACAACACAGAAATAGAAGCAAATAAACAAACACATATGTAATTGTTAGTTTAAATGGCTGAGAGTGAAATAAAAACCTGCTTTTCTTCCTTCTTCTCTATCTTAAACATTGACTACTTCCTGTTCCTAATGTGTTCTCCTTCCTGATTCTCTGGTTATTTTTTAACATTATGTCCTAGTATGTTTTACGTTGTTGTATTTTCTTCCAACTACAAAATAAATGGGTCTCTGGAGCTTTTTACAGTGTTTATATGCTGTCCAAGATCCCTTAGAAATACGTTAGTTAGTGGAAGTTCATCCATCTAATCTACATTCAACAAGAAGACACCAAAAATAACTCCAAGCATAAACAATAAAATCCCACAAATAGAACCAGCTTGTTTGCACAGTAAATTCTTCCTCTGCCTCCCTCCAAACACTGTGTGTCTGCCTGCTCTATAAGACGGCTTCGCAAGGGCACCGGGCGCTCTACAGGTAACTGTAAGAACTGCAAGCTTTCGCTGTGCCACTGGTAATACTCCTGTGAGTATATTTATACCAGAGAGTAACAGCAATCCAGTCTGTCAAATCCTAATCTGAGCTACGTCACAGCTGTAATAGACTGCACTGCAATGGAAAGTGCATCAACAAAGAGCTTTAATTAGAGCAGCAGGTCTCAGTAAGTAAGCTGAAGGATAAAACTGCCTTTCCTTTACAGACTGAAGTGAAGTATTTAAAGATTTGTGTAAACAAGTGAGGAAATGTTGCTAAATGACAGCGAGTCTATTTTCATTCAAGGAAATGGCATGAAACTCTTTGTGGGGGGAGAGCAGGGCTCTGCAAGGGGAGAGTAGAGGTTTGTGTACTTACACAATAATGTAATATGCAGTATTATATATACTTTTAATTTTTAACTCGGAAAAAAGGGAGAAAAAGAGAAGAATTGTTTTTATAATTTATTGAGTATTTTTTCAATTAAAACTTTTACTAACAATAAAAAAAAGTTTTAAATTCACACATCAAAGGGTTTGGCTCCTCAGTCAGAGTTGACTTTCTTCAGTTTAAGCAGGCTAGACTAACATCCCTGAAATCTGGAAAACAGCTTATGTTCTCCCCTTATTAAGGGACTCTTATGGAAAATATCCAAAATTTTATCCAAAGTTTCTCCTCTTGCCACGATTCTGAGTCTGAAATAAACTTAACTGAAAGAAAACTTGGCTGAAATTAACATTAGAAGCAAAACTCAGTCTGGGTTTACCAAAACATAACCAGATAATGTCAGAAAAAATGTAAAAACATAAAAATAAATTTAATTGTTGGAACAAAATGTAAATAAAACAGAATCTACTCATTTGCAAATTTCATAAACCCATATTTTATTCACTATAGAACATGGAAAACATATCGCATTGTTATACTGGGGAAATCTGCCATTTTAAGTTAAATATTAGCTCACATCCCCAAAAAAGTTGGGATAGAGCCACGTTTACAGGCCAGTTCGGTACCCAGACTCTTCTACTACAAAGCTATGCTGCTGTAATAGCTGCAGTATACGATTTAGCATCGTCCTGCTCAGTGAAGATGGCTGCCTGAAGGCCCAAAGATCACAGGCATCCAAAACTGAATTTCAGTCTTGTCCCTTGCGCACAGAGATTTCTCCAGATTCCTGGAATATTTTGATGGTATTCTCTATTGTAGATGTAATTTTACATTAGGGAGCACTATTCTGAAATTGTTTCGCGGCTGCAGATTGGTGAACCTCTGACAAGCTTCACACCTGAGAAACCTTACCTCTCTAAAATGATCCTTAGTACCTACTTTTGCAGACTTTTGTTTCCATCGTCACAACTTTTGAACTAGTAAAACGTCTCAGTTTAAACATCTTATGTGCTTTCTATGTTCTATTGTGAATAAAATATTGGTTTATGAGATTCCCACATGACTGCATGTTTGGATTATATTTCACTTCTGAGTTCTGATTGATTGTCTTTGACTGTAATAAGTAAAGTTCTAAGCACATGGTGAAGTTACCACTGAGATGGACACTGCTGCTGTGGGTGACCCTGTGAACCATAAGAGTAAGACTCCTACAAACAGCTAGAAGCAACAAACAGCCCTTCAACTCCAGCTGGCATTTCATCATACCTGTGATTACAGTCTTTGAAACAAATAAGTCCGACTGACCCGTTGTGTATGAGTGCTCTGAAGTCCTGACTGGACTTCACATCAATGAGGAAGATCGCCATCATCAGGTAGAAACAGGAAGTGCCGAAGCAGACTCGGTAGACCGCAGAGTAGCCCACCAGCATCTCACAGTGGCCCCCGCCATGCGCCTGGTCGCACACCATGTTGAAGAAAGGCACCTGAAACAACACGTCACTGAATTTATCGCCTGTGTGAGCACAGACATGCGAGGCATCGACTGCCTGACAGAAAAATCTGGGCTGATTTGATTTTTTTGTGTGAAAAAGAGCTTCAGCAGTTTAGCAGTGTAGCAGATATGCATCATTTAAAAGTGTGATTTTTAAAAATTATGTCATGTTCTTATGTCTTTTTTAGTAAGTTTAGTAATTTCTGCAAATACTGTCTTTCCAGCATTATTGCAGTAACAGTTTTCACACATTGCTTCAGTTCATTGGGAGTATGAATTAGTGTAAAAGACATGTATTTCATTTTCATTTGAAGTAGAATAAACACAACATGGCCTTTCTGTAACGTCAGAATGGAACAGCCTTGTTTTATTTTATTTTTTACACACATCTTGGTGTGCATTAGTGTCCCACTGATTTTTACAATGTTCCCTGTTGTTTGTGGGACAACTGGGGAACAACTGAGTGCACACTCACATTTTCCCTGACAAGCTCGGAGACAGTGCGGGACAGCATGAGGCAGGAGACTGCGCAGCTCATGATGTGAAAGAGGGTGTACATGGCCCGCGTGCTGGTGGAGGACTTGACTGGAGGACAGAAGGCACAGCAGAGCGAGCAGGGAGCCGGCCCACAGCAGCAGCATATCTGAGGAGGAGAGGAGCGAGATGTTACATCCGCCACTTAGATAAAGATAAGCCAGACAATGAATGAACAGTCCATCCATCCATTCACCCGTCCGTCCATCCTCTCCTGCTTATTCTGTTCAGGGTCACAGGGGGTGGGGCTGGAGCCTTTCCCAGCTGTCATAGGGCAAGAGGCCACAGGTCAACAGCCTGTTGCAGTTCCAACACAGAGAGACAGACAACCATTCACTCACATTCACACCTGTGTTGAAAATTGTGCTCTAGTGGATTTTTTTTTCTGAATTCTTAAAAAATACAGAAAACACATAGAAGAACGCTTTTTGTTTCTTTTTGTGCCTGTGTAGGTTCTCAGTCATCCAGGTCACGAGAGGTGAAACATCTTGAAGAGACAAAGAAAAGTCCAATCCTTCACCCTTTTTTTGAACCTCTGGAGACTTTTCTTTAACTTTGTGAGCTGTCATAATTTACTGCATAGGTGCCTTTCAGCAGTCTTGACCCTTAAGATCTAAATTGGTTTAGAGGTAATTAGCGTAGTTTTAAACTGCTCTGGGTTTAGTACTTATTGGAGGGTTACGACCTTCTGGAGTGTTGATTGTTGATGAATGGTTAAGCACAGGAAAGTTTTCTACAACAAAAAATGTGTTCTGAGTTTCTTCGTGGTTTCAGCAGCAAGTATCAAGGTTTGAGTTACTAATAGAGGTCCCAAATATTACACCCTAAATGCTGGTTTTCATCTTCTGTCTACATAATATTTTTAGGCAGGAGATGTTAGAAATTTTATATATTTTTAAATGGGCACTCCAGAGATGCTGTTCTACTTAACAATTTACTGGAACCAGACTCTCACAGGATGCTGTCCCACAGTGTTTTGAGAGATGCATTTTATGCATCTACGCTGGCACAGGGACCTGCAGGGTTTAAAGTGTCATACACAGCATCTGCAGAGTCCAAGTATTTAAAGCAAAGCCTTCTGAAGACATTTAAAAGTCAGTGCCACACTGTCAGTGTTTGACACAAGCACAGTTGATTGCAGATTAATGAGTCAAGTGGCATCTGGCTGGTTCTGATTCTGATAGATCAGAGCTGTGGATGACTGAATGTAGGCCTGTCCTCAGTATCTGGGACTCAGGACTGAATGCTGCTGGAGTAACTCCAGATGTATTATCATCATCATGTGCAAGTCTTAATCTGATAGATTTTCCATTGAAGGGAAGACCGAATAAAAATAGATCTTTAATCTTGTACAGTAGCTGCAAAATGATTCGGTCCTGTGAAATATGATTGGATGGACTGTTTGCTTAAATTATACAGTGCCTCCATTCGTGACTCTCCTGATGTACCAACAACAAAACAAAGCAAAGAGTATATATGCAGTTGTGACAGAATCACTACAGTGAAAGGAAGTTAATGCACACTAACTGGACACTTAACTGTTGACCTGCTAGAAGCAGCCATCAAAGGTTGGGTCCACTGAGGTCATGAAGGGATGGACAGTAACAACAGTTGGGTGGGCGTGGGTGTTTGAACAATGCTCAACTAAAGGCCCTGAAGCATACCAAGAAACTATCCTCTACACCATCACAGCAGCAGCAGCAGCAGCAGCAGCAGCAGCACCCTGAACCACTGATGCAAGGCAGGATGGATCCAGGCTTTCATGTTGGTTCTGATGCTACCATCTGAATGCTGCAGCTGAAATTGAGACTTATCAGACCAGGCACAATTTTTCCAATCTTCTATTGTCCAGTTTTGTTGTGCCTGTGTAAACTTCAGCTTCAGTTTCCTATTTTTAGCTAACAAGAGGGTAAGCCTGTGTGGTCTGCTGCTGCTGTAGTCCATCTGCTTCAAGCTTTGATGTGTTGTGCATTCAGAGATGCTCTTCTGTATGCCTTGGTTGGTATTCAGCACACTTTGCACAAGGAGAGGCTGGATGGGAGAGTAATGCAGAAGAAGCCTTTTCTACACACACACCACAAACAGAGTAACTGAGGTCTGCTAAAGCACATTTGGACAAGCTGCTTCATTTTGGAATAAGCTGCTGTGGACTGATGGAACTGAAACGGAGTTATTTGGACATAACAAGCAGCGGAATGCATGGTGGAAAAAGATCACAGCATTCCAACACGAACACTTGCTGCTCACAGTAACATTTGGTGGTTCCATCCTGCTGTGGGGCTGTGGGGCTGTGGGGCCAGTGCAGGTACTGGGAATCTTGTTAAAGTTGAGGCTCGCATGGATTCCAGTCAATATCAGCAGATTCTTGAGGACAATGTTCAAGAATCAGTGACAGAGTTGAAGTTGCGCCGGGGCTGGAACAAGTACAACGTTCTGGAACAGCCACCTCAGTCCCCACACCTGAATATTACCGAACATCTGTGGTGTGATTTAAAGTGGGCTGTCACTGCTCAAACCATCAGACCTGACTGAACTGGAGCTGTTTGTAAAGAAGGATGGTCCAAAACACCTTCAACCAGAATCCAGACACTCATTGGAAGCTATGGGAAGCATTTAGAGGTTATTTCTGCAAAAGGAGGATCTACTAAATACTGATGTCATTTTTCTGTTGGAGTGCCCAAACGTATGCACCTGCCTAATTTTGTTTAGATAATTATTGCACACTTTCTGTAAATCCTATAAACTTCATTTTGCATCTCAAATATCACTGTGTTCGTCTGCTGTATGATATATTTAACTGATGTTGCTGATCTGAACAACCAATGATTTATGAAGGAAAATCATGAAAATTATCGGGGCGCCCAAAAGTTTTCATACCACTGTATGTCCAGCACATCAGCAGCTTCTGAAATACTCAGACCAACCCATCTAGCACCAGCAACAATTCTACTTTCAAAGTCACTTAAAACACCTTTCTGCCCCATTCTGATTCTCACTTTGAACTTCAGCAGCCCATCATTGCCATGCCTAAATGCCAAAATGCCAAAATGCCTAAAGTTGAGATATGCTGGAACTGCATGGTCATGGTCTGCCTCCATTTTTAATTAATATGCGACTCACATATATACATTTATATATTTATTTGTCTCATCTTTTAAGCAAATTCTCAGGTTCGTAATAAAAATGCTTTTATCTGCATTCTGACTTCCTTAAAATAGGTACTGCTTTTCCAGAGTTTCTATTATTCCTGGAGAAACTGTTACAACCCTGAGTCACCTGAGTGAACTTAACACTGAAAAGCTGCCTCTCACCACGCAGAACATCAGAAACAATGAATGCATTCAGCTGAAAAAAATTAAACTCTCCTTTTGTTTTGTTCCAAAAAATTCAGTCACTGTTAATATAACAATATAATATATAATAAGATAATGATAGTGCAGTGGTATTTTTGGTTAAATTAAAAACAACACATCAACAAAAGGGCAACTTTCTATAATTTATGATAAAGCTTGATAGATCGAGGCACCTTACAGACAGCTAGGTATCTGTCCTGTGGCCTAGTTTGAGGTTTATAATGCAGGATTACTGGTCACAGAGTGAAGTTGCTGCAGTAGGTCACGGAGATTAAATCCAGCATAAACGTGAATAATCACTTTCATTTGAACAGCCAAATAAAGCAGTGGGTCACACAGTATATCCAGGTCAACTCGGCGTGTTTGGAACAAACTTAAGACTAAACTTTGAGGAGTAAGCGATGGGAAGAGGATCCTTTATTTTTTGTTAGTTCCTGGTGATGCGACCTTTATTCCAGTATTCATCCGTGTTTGGAGAAACGAACCAGATTGTCCCGTAAAGTCATAAACATTACAAATCATTTTTAGAAACAAATGATTGTGTTTCACTCCTGCTGTTACCTCTAGACGAATGTGATGTAAGCGTTCAGAAAGCTAATCTGACTGTTAATCCTGCATGAATCACATACTTAATGTCCCACTGATCCAGATTTTCCTTCCATTGTGTGCTACAAAAAGACCACTGTCCACTTTACTTATTTATGTATATTTCTCACAATAAATTCATTTTCATTGATTCACACTTGCAGTTCACAGCTTACTGAAAGAACAAAATAGTATGGATACAGTGCCATGTAGTTCACTTTTCTTTAGCTCCAGTTGTACAACATGCATCTCACAGGATCTTTAATTCTACGGAAAAGAAAGATCCCCAATGATCAGACAATCCCCATGAGCAAACTCTTGTTGACAGTGGGGAGGAAGAACTCCCTTTTAAATGGAAGAGACATTTGATGGGGGAGGAGAGGTTGAGATGAAATGCTCAGTGCATCATGGGAAGTTCCCCAGCAGCCAGAAGCTATAGTAGCATAGAAAGGGAGGGTCCAGGGTCACCTGATCCAGCCTTAGCTCTAATCTGTACTAGAAACAGGAAGGTTTGAAGCCCAATCGTAAAAGTATAGATGTATCTAATGTAACAGAAATGTGAACTCTTTTCCAGTTAGCATTCTTGCTACTGTGTTTTGGGTCCACTGAAGGCTTTTCGTGGAGCTAAATTGACATCATAATGATTTTGGAATCACAAATCTGCAGTGGAAATTCCTGCACAGGCTCAGGAGCACTTCTTCTTGCTGCAACCACAAATGTCAAAATTCTTCCACACAAAGAAAACAGGAAAAATACCTGTATATAAAGACATGCACTTACTGGGGTTAGGTTAATTGGTCACTCTAAACGGCCCACATGTGAATGTGAGTGTGAATGGTTGTCTGTCTCTCCGTGACTGACTCAGACTGGCGACCTGTCCTGGGTGCACCCTGCCTCTCGCCCTATGACAGCTGGGATAGGCTCCACTGAACTGAATATACTGAATATAAATACTGATGCAGAAGTTAGACACTAATCCTGCTTAAATCAAAGTTATTGTTTCAATTATATACAGCTGAGTAGTTTGCTGGTTTGCTCTGTATTTGTTTCACATCCTAAAAAAGTCACAGATTCTTAGAAATTCTCATATGACTTTGTCTCTTGGGTGCTTGTAGATGTACAAATCTAGGCTGAACACCCCTCAGATATTCACTGGGCTGCATCTTAATCTTTGCACTGAGGCATTTCATTCAGCCCCAAAGCCAGGAGTCAAGCACCTCAGCACACAGCCTGCCTTTACGAACGTTCGTGAAAGAATGAGTGGCTCCAAAGAGCTCGCTGAACTCCAGTGTGGTGCTGTAACCGGATGCAGCCACATATTTTTTAGCTGCCTTCCAGAATTATATGTGTGTGTGGTATCTGTGTGTGCACATGCTGCCCTGAGAGCAGGAACAACACTAAAATGCTGCTGTACATGTTACAATAAAAGTATCTACAGCATTGTGGCACAGAAAATGGTCTTTCCTTAAATATTCCTTTTTTTCAACCTCTTCCTGTACTTCTGTGTTATTGTGCTGCAACTTTTTAATAAAGAAAATAACACCAAAGAAAACATGTTGCTTCTACCCCGAGATAAAACCTTTCACACCATTCTTTTAGATACTCGGTCCTCACTACCAGCTCTGTTTGAGTTAAAACAACAGCATTTAAAACTAACCTGACACTGAAACCCTTAAACCAGCAGACAAACTACGACTGTTGCTGCTGCTCATCAACTCTCACCTGATAGGCCACCATATTGAGGAAGTAGTTGTAGACGCCGCTGCGGTTCATCCCCTGAGTGGCCGACATTGTGCCTTTAAACTGCTTTTCCTCAGCCACCACGACTCTACATTTGGCCATGAGCGTCCAGCACAAAGAGCTTTCTCTCACAGAGCCTACAAAGATGGCATCCTCACATCCTCAAAGAGGCCAGAACGCAGCATCTAACAGGCCTGTCAAAAAAAATGAGAACAAAAAGTAAAAACACAACATCCAGCAGCTTGTTTCTGCACGCTCCCTTATGCTGGATTAGCAGTAAATCCAGTCCAACTGGGCTCCGTGCAGATGAAACCCTCAGCATGAGAGCTGCTCTCAGTCCAGTCTTACAGGGGAATCAGTCGCTTTTTCGCCCATATCCTGCGTGCTTTGGCTCTGCAGCAGAGTTGGGTGCTGCCAGAAAACGGGGAGAGATGGTGGCGAATGCCCAGTGCCCTCCCTCCCTCACCCGGGTCAGATTAGGCACAGTGTGTGGAAGGAGGAGGGGGAAGAGAAATGAGAAAGCCAGGAGGGGGAGGGGGAGGAAGAGAAGGAGGAGGACTTCGACAGGGACCATGTGCCAGTCCCATCTGTCCCCCTCCAGTCCCTTTTACCGGCACGACACAAAACCCAATGTACAATGGGATTGGGCATGTTTAATCCAGATTTGCAAAATTAAACAATTACCCTGTGTGACTTCTGGATGCTGATGCCTCACACATCACAGTCTGAGACTGTCTGTCACTCAGAGAAAGAGGCCCACTTCTATAATCCTAACAAGTTATCATGATTGCACTACGACCCAGAAACATTAAAACGCGTTCCTGCCTGTGACGGAGTCAACAAAGGCAGACTGCATTAGGAGACGTGCTCACAGCTTAATAATAAACAGGCCAGTGGATCTTTCAGGCCTCTAATGGAAGACTAAAAAGGCATTAGGCAACAAAAAATTGTGTTTGTCTGATGTTGGGATGGACCGCTCAGGAATTTATAGCTCCACCAGGAAAACTGTTTGTTGGATTTTTGTTTGGGTACTGATTTGATTCATTTCTGCCCCCCCCCCCCCCTCAAAAAAAAAAAAAATATTA
>VOQJ01022908.1:29043-41802 GCA_015052665.1 Apistogramma diplotaenia | reverse complement strand
GCATTTCTGGTCATTAGGCGACAGATATTTTATAGCATCGTTTAAATTTATATATGAGTCGTTTGTTTGAGAGCTACAGCATTATTACTATGCATGAGATGGCAAACAAAGATGGTGAATAGAGAAATAAAGCAGCCTCTGTTGTGTATGTGCATGTTTGTGTGCACATGCTTGTGCTGAATCATGCCTTAATTTCAATCAAGAATGTGTCACATATCCCTTTACACAGTCCTCCCAGCCAGAGCTCCGTGTGGCGAACGTGACGCATCAATTATAGACAGGCAGTAATGCACACTTTGCCTGAGTGCATTCCCAAGTGGCACCATTAAAGATGAGAATATTCTCGGCTTCATTCGCTGCAACATCAATTAATTACTGTGGCATTCCTTCAATTCTGAATCCTTCTCTTCAAAGTTTCACTCCAAGCCTGTGAGTTTTTCAGAGTGCTGTGAAGGAATGCTGCTCAGAATGTATGAGCAGGAATACGAGGGCTCATCTTGATGCTGATGAGTCATATAAGTAAATTAAATTCCTCTGCTGACGGCTCACAGAGTGAAGGATAGATTAACTTGACGATCATTTCTTGCATCTACTCACTTCTCGTCTATTATCTCACTTCAAATGCTTTCATGCTTTTAATCAAAGACTTGGTCATTGAGGGTTTGATCTACTTCTACTATAAAATCTGATTGATGTTTCAGTCACGCTGGGGGAAACAGTGGCTGGAGGCCATGGGGCAACCCAAATGATTGTGATCGTGTACAATAAACTCTTTGAAATTGTGGCTTCGAAGGTGGGGACCAGGTCTGCGGCCGATCAGTCAGCTGGCATCTTTAGAGGGATTCTGGTGCAACTCTGCAATAAAATGGCTACAGGATGGATTCAATCTGCCGTCAGTCACTATCAGTTCATCAGAGCAAAGTCGGGTCTTACATGCAGCCTCTCATAATACAGGTGACAAATCACTGAAATTTATAAATCTGTTGCCGTCTGCATGCACAGAAATTCACGTTAATTACTTCGATTCAAGTCCGGCCAGAAATTCTACAATAAATAGTTACATTTGTATCTACATTGCTGTTAAACCATCGTCCTGCAACTACGTAACCACAGTAAGCAGCTGGTACACCAGCGGCAAAGAGGTGCACTGCAGATGAGCTGTGCTTGGCGTCCACTGATTCAGTTAATGCAAACATTCAGCAGTGTGCGTGGGAGTGACTGTAGTCACGGCGATTGTTTGGAGACAGGTGTCCTCCCACCTGCTGACCTGCGCAGTCTGACTACAAAAGAATTGTTCCTCGTCATACGGAGGCTCCCATCCCGTTTGTCCTCATGTGTCTGAACCATAAAGAGAAATTAGAAGAAGGAGCTGCACATTAAGTTTTCACTTTTCAATGTGTTCCCAAATTATATGCAGAAATCAGCTGTCTTCTCTGTTCCCTATTTTCATGGATCCTAACAGGAGCAGTGTGTTTGTTTTTCATGCCTGTACTCCCTCTGCTCTGCTCCTTCCTGCACCGCCTCCTCCAGCGCTCCACTTTCCTCTGTCACCAACATCTCAGTCTGTCATTGCCTCTCTGCATCCGAAATGCCTTTGTAATACTCTAGTGGACCATTGATTAGCCACAATTTGATAGTTTCCACCATCCCCCGTTCTAGGACTTGGCATTTTTCGCCCACAGCTTAAACTATGTATTCCTATGATATAAAAGCGTTTCATAAAGACGTATTGCGACTCATTCTGGTCCTTGCTGTAGAGTGCTGCATGGATCAGGCATATTTCTAAGCCAGTTGTAAAGTTTTCCCTGAATCACTTTTTGGATTGTTGCAGAAAATAGGTCCTGTGGCATGGATTCAACAAAGTGCTGGAAATACACTTCATCACCAAAAGTATTCACTCGTCTGTCCTCACGCACATCGAGGACCATCCCATTCTGAATCCACAGGCTTTATGATGTCGGCTCACCTTCTGCAGCCGTTTCAGCTCTTCTGGGAAGGAAATGTCTCGGTAAGCTGAAGCATTAAGAGTTGCTTTCACGGGAACTGAGGGGCCGAGCCCACAGCATGTAACCGAATAACAATTATTGTGGCAAAACTATTTACTTGTGCATATCTCAATCTGCATGTGTGCATTTCGATCTGTGTGTGTGTGTGTATTCAGAACTGTGTATAATCAGATTTGTAAATGTGCAAATAAATCTGCAAGTGTGCATAGATATTAATGGTTGAAAAGTCATCAGTTGCAAATCAGCCAGCTTTTTACAAGAGACTTTGCTTCACTTGTCTCTGCAGATCTGTGCAGCAATTCACACTCAAGAGGAGAGATTTGTGTGTAATCCAGGGTTCATTAACCCTGAACTGCAGCTCACAGGTTCCATATGCAGCAGCATGCGGCGTATTACTCAGACTTCAAGTGTCACATTAGTCAGCTCGTAGTGCTGGCTGTGCTGATGCAAGGTGGGCTCAGATGAACAGGTCACAGTGGATTCTCCGCATGCTCACTGTCACCATGCTTGTACTGTAAGCTTGTTTGTTCAGTAGTTCATGTTGCAGCTGTGGTTCACCATCATCAGCAGTTACTGTTCTGATGTGCCTGAAACTGACAGTATAACCTACACGCAAACTTTCCATTATTTCTACATCCTGTTGAAACAGTGGTGTAAAAATAATTTAGTTCATGGCATTGCACACATCAGTAACACCACTGCCCAACAACGTAGTTTTATCATTTCTTTCCTATTTCCAGGTTGGCGTGGTGGCCAAACTAGGAACAACTGTGTGGTCATTTGCCAGCTAACATTTGCATGACATACAGATGCACAGGTGGCATTGCTTTAGTGATATGCTAAATTGTTCTCCCAGTTTTTGGCAATCAGGGGCAAAAGAAAATCTAAAATTGTTCACTTTTTCCCAAAAAAGTCTGTGTTGCCCTACAAAATATAGGGGTTCGGGTGAGGTTATGGTTAGGCTTACCACCTATGACTTAGACCTCAATAAGAAACACACACGTATAAATAAATGTACCAGCAACATACAAATGAACACATTAATGAAACTTTAAGAAAATGCTTAAAAGTCTAAATACACAGGAAATTGCAAACTTATTCCGACATCGGTTGGTATATTTGCACAACATGGCCTCAAGTAGGGTGAAAATACACACTGTCACACACGCACACAGCACACACACACACACACACACACACATGCACACACACACACACACACGCACACACACAAAGGCTTAAGGTCACGTGCTGACTCGATATTGTCACTGTTGCTGTGCAGAACTAAATTTTGCCCTTTCGTTGATTGCTATCAGCTCTTTTGGTTCATTTAAAGTGACAAAAGGGTTTTCCCAGGTGAGCAGCTTAACAACACACACACACACACACACACACACACACACGGATCAGATAAAAACCTGAGGATCTCTGTCTTTACCAGTCAATACTTGTCAGTTGTCTATAGCAACCATTCTCGAGCCAGGCCGAAACGGCACCCTGCGGGTCCCAGCAGCCTTCAGTCGTGGTGCTCTCACACACATGCTCGCACCATGATAACATTTAAACATGTAAATGAATTATGAAAGAAATGTTCAGCAGATAATAAACGGGGTCCGAGAGATGAGCTCGTTTCTATTTTAAGCTCACTTGAAGGTGCAGGAGAAGTCGTACAGTTGAAGCTGCTTTTAGTATCAATGCTCAGCTCTGACAGGCATCTTTATATCACTGGATATTACTTGGGAATAATTCATCCTGTATTTCTCCCAGGAACCTGGTAGGACACCTACCCTTCCAGCAGATGAGGCCCAGATTTGAAGCGGATACCAGCAGGGAGACATTTTAATGAATTAATATGCGCTGGCCCAATTAGCCTCTGCACTGCAATAATTATCACATACACGCACACACATTTATGCGCTGGAAATCGGGACATCCCACTGCACAGCTCTGACAACCCAAAAGGATTTGTGGGACTTATTTTAAGCTGAGGGAGGTCAAATGTGTCTGATTTGTTCTCTCTGCACATTAATTAGCTGGAATTCGCTCGCGTAAAGAATGTGATGTGACAGATGAGCGGTCTGATAACTAATTCTTTCAATCTTGCCTCCGGGGACGTGGGGGGCAGGGGGTGGCACGTTGTTAGAAAGCAAAACATAGTTTGTTTTCAACATGTAATCATCATAATCAGCTTATGTTCATGCTCTGGGTGTCAGTTAAGTGTTTTCTTCCTTTACTGAATTGTATTTTCTTTATTATTTTCTTTACATGAGATTAAGGAAATGGAAAGTGAAGCCAAATGATTTCAGCAGTACGACTGAGAGGCAGCTGTGTGAGAACGCAAAGGGACAGTTTTTACACCCACTGTTTATTCTAAGGGTAAATCTATCAGGGCATAATGAAAGAAAGTCCTTATCAGAGCTTAATATCAGGTGAACACACAACACATTACATCACGTCATATTTATTTAACAAAAACAAACTGAATGCAGACACAGTGTGTGGAAAAATGAAGTTCACCCTACGATTCAGGAGCTTGAGGAACCACCTTAGTCTCTCGCATCATTGTGGAGGGATTCTGGACCAGTCTTCTTGACGGCGTTGCTTCAGTCAGCTGAGATCTGTGGGCATGTTTTTATGCACAGTCCCACCACGGCGGTCTGCACTTTCTCGGTCCGCTGACACTCATTCTTTCTTTCTATCTTTTTCAGTCAGTCTGTTGTGGATTTACACGTGTGTTTGGGTTCATCGTCCTCTCGCATGAGCCGATTCCAGCCGAGCTTTAGCTTTAGCACAGGTGGCCTCCAGAGGCGCTCATGACCCCTTTAGTGACTGCAGGGTGCCCGGGTGCTGCATGTGCAGAACAAGCTCAAACCATCACCCCTTCGCCACCGTGCTTGACAGTTGAGGTGCTTGTGCTGATCAGCTGTGAAGAGTCGCCCTCTCCTGGATATTTGAAGAAATGCAGGGTTAAGACCTGACGGCAATGATTTCACTTTTCAGATCTTGGAAAATATTTGCTGTTTGTTGAACAAAAGCAGACATCTGAACACGTCACCATGTAAAAATGCACACACATGTGGGTAAACCAGTTTTACTAGTTTTAACTTGTAGAGTTTCCCAGCAAACAAACAAATGACTAGCTTGACTGCTGCAATAATACATGATAGAGTAGTTCAGTGCACATGAACCTGTGACAGAGGACGCTGATAAAAATGTATGATTTAGAGAACAGAGGGGGTGTCAGAGAGAAAGCAAACAACAGGGAAGGATGTGCACATGCATCCAGGAGGTGAGGCTGGAGTCTTGGAAGGAAAATATCTGTGTGAATTAAAGCAAAGTTGACAGGGAGGAGTCGGAGGCAGCAACTAGACAGGATGACTGGCCTTTGGCATCTCACACACTTTAATTAAAACAGATTGGCGAGGGAGGGGGTGGGGAGAGAACGAGGAGGGAACTGTTACCATGGAATCCAAGTTTGACTGGATTGAGATCTTAAGATCTCACATTGGAGGAGGAGAGGCCTGTACAGTTTCTTTCCACATTGCTGCCACTGTGAATTAGTTTTTATGATCCAGTCATGAACTCAGTCACAGAGCATTACTGGTTGATGAGAGTATAGATGTGTTTACACGCGCACCTCATGTGCATATTTCAGATCATTACATTGTGTTACAGTTGCGTGCCATCTGAGGCTGACCACAGTGGTGTTTGGCAGAGGCACCTCACCCCCCCGTGGATCCTCGGAGGGAGCCTGGGAGCCGTTCATCACTCACACAGGATGGGGGTGATTACTTGGCTACTGTATTCTGGGTTCGGGATCTAAATATAGCAGCGCTGTTTGACTGGGGCAGGGCCAGGCTGTCAGGATGATGATGATGAAGGCATGTGGTCATCATTGATTTAGCAGCAGGGGCCAGGCAGCCCATTAACATTTATGCAGTGATAGCTTTAGCATGCACACACACACACGTGACCGCTGAATTTTGGTGACTTAAAAACTCAAGATCGGGGAACCCAAACCAGTGCACACGTCCGTGAAAATAAAACCAGTTTATGATACTTGAAAATGACATGAAATTGAAAAAAGAAAAACTAGTTGTGTATTTATTTTAAATCCTGACATCAGGTCTCACGTTGATGACATCACATTAAGTGGTTGAGACGGTTCTCTTCCCAGAGGGTTGATGCAAATGTTGGTGTCAGAATAACTTGAGAACAGTGGTTCTTTCTACTAAATGTTAAAAGTTTGCATATTTGATGCAGGGCAAGCTTAATGTTCATCATCTTATCATCTTAGTTTTGTGTATAAGCTAGCTGAGCATGCTAGCTGAGTCCCAGCCGGTCACGGCAGATGACCGCCCCTCCCTGAGCCCGGTTCTGCTGGAGGTTTCTTCCTGTTAAAAGGGAGTTTTTCTTTCCACAGTCGCCAAGTGCTGCTCATAGGGGGTCGTTTTGACTGTTGGGTTTTCTCTGTAATTATTGTAAGGTCTTTACCTCACAATATAAAGTGCCTTGAGGCAACTTCTTGTTGTGATTTGGTGCTGGATAAAGTGAATTGAATATATCCCCTCAGGTTCATAATAGAGAGAGAGTTTCTCTGCACAGAGAACCTGGGTTACAATGTAACCTACTTTTCCACGCATCGTTCAATCACTGATCACTGTGTTCTGTGTGACTGCTTACTGTGTACAGATGAAACTGACATAAGCCTGTCTTTTCAGTACCTGGCAGAGCAGCTCTTTCAATAGGCAACAAGGGCTGCTAATGATACAGCAAAATAAGTGTTGGTGTGCAGCTGAAAGCACCACTTCTTTCTCTTTGAAAGGCCATTGACAGAATCATTCCCACAGTTTGTGGGCCGAGTGAGGTTTTCACTGGGGCTTTGTTGCTGGAGGGCTCATGCAGATGGAATAAAAGAAGCTAAATGATCAAAGCTGTTACCAGGTAGGGTTGGATGGTTCTCCAAAGTCAGCATTTCTTAAGAAAATCAGACTTTGGGAACTTCCTCTGCAGCACCTCTGAACAAACTGTGGGTGATGTGTTTGTGTGCGAGTCTGATGTCTCACAAAACCCAGTTTATAGTCTTTTAATATGCTCCATAAGTTCCATATTACTGATCAGAAAAGCAATTTTGTTCTGTCTTTAGTTCTGACATTAATATGCATGAACATTACACACTGTTTATGAAACTTAGCAGTTTTAGGGTGAATATATAAATTTTTTAACAATTTGCTCACAGGAAAAGAAGGAAATTACAATGTAAATCCAGAAATTATATAAATCTGTCTATGTATGCACAGATTACATCTTCACAAGCTTTCAGTGGTGGCATACGTGGTGCTTTGGCAAGAGAGAACGAAGCAGGGACCGAAGCATTCAGACTTCAGAAGTGTCTTTTTTATTTTTGCCTTTCTAAACCAAAACAAATGAATTAAAGAGTTTTTACATTTGTTAACATAAAAAAACAAACTAGCCTCAAGTGGTCATCAGAGGAACTGCAGTTTTGCAGCTAATGTTGGGTTTTGAGCAACTTTACAGAGCTACAGGTTTTAATTTTTGAATAAATTAGCATTAGCATTGATTAACTAGCTATCATTGAGTAATGATTGATAACTGAATATCAGCCTGCTTCATCCATTTGGAATTTCACTAGGACCACTATTACTGACAGGAACAATAATAAAAACAAGAGCAATAAAGGGGTAATTCTTTTTACAAGAACACATCTGTTGTTTAAACTAGTGATGTAAACAAGGAAAAACAAGTTAACCTATGAAACACTCAGATATCAAGTTACATTTTAGGACTTTTTAATGTCAAAAACGTCTGAACAAAAGCGTTTGAAACCATTATGAAACATATGAAAACATTACTGCAGAAACAAAAAAGAATGAATTGCAACTTAAAATTGTGGCGCATTTTGCTGCACATTTTGAACGATGCTTATTGTTCTACCATTCGTGACACACATCTCAAGTTAAAATCTAAAATCGAATACAGCCATCATTAACCAACAGTACAACCATCCACCCGCTTTCTTCTGCTTATCAGTCAGTGAAACATCAGCAGAGGTGCATAGTAGCTGCTATGTAAGAGCTACAGATTGCATTGGTGATTGGCAGTTTGTGCTCATGACTGCCTTCATCTCAGATGCAGATGTGCCTGTCACGACAAAGTACAGACATGGAGCTCAGATCATTCCGGCGTGTTGGTGCCGTTCATTGTTAGACATGTGTATTGTGCTTACAGTCGGTCTTTGGTGGATTTCTGTGTGGACGCTTTCATGTGGGTTCAGTTACGTTCCATGTGTGTAAATACCAGCAGCATCTTGTTTGCAGTAGAATCAGCAGCGCTCCGAGCTTTGGGATGCATGTACAGAAGCATACAAGCATATCGATCCAAGTAAAGAAATTTCTCAGTTCCACAAGCCTGCGCAATGCATTTAAAACATACTGATCAATATGTTCATGCACGCAGGAGAAGCACAAACACTGATTCCCTTTGTGTTACGAGATGTGTTCAGTGCTAAAGGATCAGATCCCCGGAGGTGCGACTCTGCTGCACTGTGTGCAGGGTTGAGGCCGAAGCACTTCAGGCTGGCCACAGACGCTTGTTATTTTTGCAGCAGTTCACATTGTGACGACTCAGATCTGCTCAGTGGTTCAGCCTGTTATTAGACTGGCAGCTTGAACGCTCTCACCCTTCATCTCTTTGTGAATCTCTGCAGGAGGAGGTGAGAAAGGTGCTTCAGTTTTTCATTAGCAATAAGCATTACAGTAAGCATACACCCCCAACTCATGAGGTCGATGATGGATGCAATCAGCCCTGCTTCAGCTCAATTCACCCATATTTATATGGCTCCGATGCACGGCAACAGTCAACTCAGGAGGAGTTAAAGTCTTAGAGAAAAGCAATTCAGAGTTGGTGCGTTAATGAGGCTGAGCAGAAGCTGTCTTAAGACCAACTAATGAGCCACACTCAGGACAACAAAATCCAGCCTTAATGGTTCCTGGGAAACAAGTGAGTTACCTCTGAGTGAGTTCCTTCCATTTCGGGGCTTTTGCTTCTATACATGGTACAATTAGGGGTGTGGATGAAGAGGGACATGTTCCAAAGGTTTGTTCTGGGAAAAAAAAGGTGATTTTCCCGACAGCAGCTGACAACTAATTAACTGCTGAATCCTCCTGTATGTTTCACTGTTTACCAGTCGATCTCTTACTGTGTGCTTGTGGTGTTTGGTGTGGAGTGGCTCGTGTGTAGTGACATATTTACTTTCTAATTAGGGCTTAGTAATAGACTAATATGAATTTATCTCACTATGAAAGGGTACACATGGGGATAAGTTAATACCTCAGGTAGAGGCGCTCGAGTGATTTGGAGCTGTGTTTGTGGATTCAAAAGTGGCACGAGACAGTGAGCTGAGCATGAAGCTGTCAGTGTTCAGTTCTGTGCAAAAGTTTTGAGCCACCCTTGTTTCTTTCTACTTTGCTAGCAGCTCCAGGTAGCAGGTTAGGATTTAAAAAGGCCTTCGTTCTGAGCGAGGTCGGTTAGCAAGGCTTCTGTGAAAGAGGAGAACAAGACAAGTGAGTTTATCGTTCAACTTAAAGCCAAGAAAAGAACTTCTTACATCTCACTACCATGTAACAGGAACACTTCCAGAGACCTGCAAAAGGACCTCCAGCAGGTCACTGGGTGACTGGCATTTACCATACTTAGACCCATGCTCATGTGAACATTATGCTGCCTGTAACATTGTTTGGTCAGAGATGAGATGATTTTCAGTGTGTCTTTGACTTCAGCTCTCTGTGGGCTGATAATTTTCATTTCCATCAAATGATGTTGTATCTTTTCGTTAATAACACGTTACCTTGTCCATATCCGTACAGATATCCAGGTTTTCCCACTGTGATCTCATTCAGAGTTACTAGTGAGGGGTGGCTGCAGACCTTCTCATGTTACTGTCTTGCTTGATCTCTAGTTCCAGTCAAAGGTTCGGACACACTCAGCCATTTGACTGGTACTGTACATCCCCACGCTTATCTGTGACCCAGAGCTGTGGACAACGAATGGCAGGAACTGGTTTTCTCTGAAGGGTGTCTCCAAGATCGGGTGAGGAGCTCAGTTATTTGGGAGGCTCAGATGGCAGGAATGAGTGGAGCTGCTGGTCCAGTCCTGCTCAGTAGTCACATATAATCTCATCTAGGCACTTATTTGGGCATTTGTCTTGAAAAAAAATCTAAATACTCTTTCAGTGGTCAACATGTCATGAAAACCACTTGCCAGCTCTGTAGCAAGTAGCACAAGCTGTTTAACCCTTTGACCCTGCAAGTGCACCTGTGAGCTGCCATTGCTTGCTATGAACAGCTGGCTAACACCGAGCGGATGACCCGTAGTTACCGTAGATACGCAACCATTTGTCCTTTTGGAAAAATTCAGATGGTTTCTGAAAACTTCAGACCCAAACAGACATTTTTGAACAGCAGCACTTTTAAGTTAACAGGCCTGCCGACCCTTTGTAAATAAGAGGTAATGTGTAGGTGGTTCTGTCCAACATGGCCAGTCAGGATCCATCCATCCAACTCATCCAGCCAGGTGGTAGAACATCCTTGGACTGGCATTTTTTGGGCAAATAATTCTTTTTCGGTTTGCATCTATAGTGTTGTCACGAGCTAATTAAATATCGGTGAGCTTGTCTATTTTTCCTGAAGTTCTCTCTTCATTTTAATTAACTTGTAAATTGAAGCTCGGTACACCGTGTGTCCACACGAGAACGAATATTCACAACAGCAAACATAAAAGTCAGCCTGAAGGAAACCTCATGAAAGTAAATGAAAGCTTTGATTTTTTTTTGGCAGCCGTATCTCAGGAGATGCGTGCAGCACCAAATGTAAAAAGAAACCAGACAATGGATGCTTGTAGAGAGCTTCACAGCCTGAGCAGCAGTTCAGCCTGGCAGACCTTTTCTCAGGCTGATGCACTCTGTCGAGACCCTGCTGACCTCAATAAGGTGAGGGCTGAGTGTGGGGGTGTACGCTGCTTATTCACCGCATCTGTCCTGTTTGTGACGGCCCCCGGCCATGACTGCACTGAGCACTCGCTGCCAGGTGGCCCTCGGGGGGAGCAAGAGATGCAGTATGGCAGCGATGGAGTAAGGTGCACTTACACTTGTGTGTGTGTGTGTGTGTGTGTGATTATGTACAGCTACTACTACTACTGAATGTCTATAAATGAATGCATGTGCTTAGCTGGTGGGTAATAGTGGTTGTTTTTGGAGCGACAGCTGGCTGCTTCATCTGCTCGCTGGGATAAAACGCTGAATGACAGAAGAATCACAGCTTTAATCCACCCCGTGTTCTCTTTAACGCTCCATCTGCTTTTTATTTCATCTTTAAATATGTAAACGCTTTCTTGTTTCTGCAAGGTTACAGTAGCTGAATCTCTGTGAACTCTCCATTTACATGATCCTGTCTGTCATCTGTGTGTTCTCTAGCTGCTGGGTGATCTCGCACTGTCTCTGCAAGAAACAGAATCTCTTCAGGCGCTTATTCGGGCACCTGAAGAATAATTTAAAGACCTTTCAGTGGTCAACCTGTCATAACACCTTTAAGTTCCTTGTGTAGCCCTGGCTGAGTCACACGTACCCAACATGGTTTTTGTAATTACAAAATGAGATGCAGTGAGGAAAATAAGTATTTGATACACTGCAGATTTAGCAGATTTTCCCTCTTGACCTGCAAGAATTCTGGCTCTCACAGACCTGTAAATTCTTCTTTAAGAAGCCCTCCTACTCTCCTACCTGTTACCTGCATAAAAACACGTGTCCACACACTGAATCACACTCGGACCTCTCCACCATGGCAAAGACCAAAGAGCTGTCTAAGGACACCGGGGACAAAAGTGTAGACCTACACAAGAAGGCAACAACTGTTGGCGCAGTTATTAGACAATGAGAGAAACACTTCTCACCTCATGGGGTAAGGATGGTGCTGAGAAAGGTCAGGAATCAGCCCAGAACTCTACGGAGGGACCTGGTCAATGACCTGAAGAGAGCTGGGACCACAGTCTCAAAGAGGACCATCAGTAACACACTACAAAATCCTGCAGGGCACTCAGGGTCCCCCTGCTCACGCCAGCACCGGTCCAGTCCCATTTGAGGTTCACCAGTGATGATCTGACCACATGGGAGAAGGTGATGTGGTCAGATGAGACCAATATAGAACTTTTTGGTATCAACCCCAAGAACACTGTCCCAACCATGAAGCATGGGGGGGTGGAAACGTCATACGGTGACTGCACCGTATGAAGGGAGGATGGATGGGCTCATGTATCGCAAAGATGGGTTGTGGCTGGGTTTTCCAGCATGGCAATGACCCCACTCTGCTCTTTGCAGATGATGCACAGCACAACCAGGTGGACTTTGTAACTTTTTAATTTGTTTTTGCAAAGAAGTCAAACAACAATAGAGAGTGCAACAGCAGCCTGCATGGATTTGGACAAAGAATCATAAGCATAAAATCATTTATAGAAACATCTGCCAGCACACGATCACAGAATACAGCCAGAACATTACATGCGAATGATAACTTGTATCTCCATCACACTATACAATAAAGTATTACATTTTTAATTTTTATATATGAAAAATCTGTAATCGCTGATCCTCAAAAGGAAAAATCAATTTGTGTGAGTGTTTTTGAGACACGTCTTCTTATGAAACAGGAAATGCATTGTGTCAGTCATCACAGTAGAGCGA
>VOQJ01022908.1:13978-24764 GCA_015052665.1 Apistogramma diplotaenia | reverse complement strand
TGTAATAAAGCACCTGGAGCAAGAGCGCTAAATCCTGACTCCCGTATTCTTTTGAATGGAGTTTGGCTCGCTGCTGAATTGTGTACTTCTGCACACACAAGGAGAGCAGTACAGTTACAGCAGCAAGAAAAATAAAAAATCTACAGAAACTGAATATCAAAGTGAGAGTGAGTGTGAAACTATACATATAGAAACAAAAGTAGATAAAATATTTAAAAGCATGTAAGGAAGAGCTGCTGCTAATCTAACTGCAAAGAGGCATTAAGTGGTGCAGAGCTATAAAGTAATCATTAAAGTGGCGGCTGTTAGGTGTGAATGTGTCGTGCTGTAATTTATTCGTATTTTGTTCATTTCCCATAGAGATACAAACAATGTGTTTTGCATCCACCTTTTTCAGACTCAGTCATTTGTATGTCTGCGGTGCCTTTGACAGTTGACAAGCAGAAGAAACGACGGCTCTCACACTGTCATTTCTTCTGCCGACACACTTTCCTGCTGTTGCCAGCACCTCTGTGATCGAGCTGCATCCAGGGTACACACATTAATTAGAAGACACACTTTTTTTTTCATAACCAACACTTTAAAAATTCAGCTGTGCATAATTGATGCACAATTGGAAAGTAAAGCAGAGCTTATAAAGCAAATACAAATAGTGCTTTTTGCTCCCGGGCTGTCACATTCAGCTTCCTCTGTGCACATCAGAGAGAAATAAACTAGGCCAGACATGATTTGATTTCATGACATCTGCTTCAGTAATTAAAGCAGTATGTCTCAGGAATTGATGCTGTGTTCTTCCCTTTGTTATGCAGCGTATTTGTGGTTTAAATTCATATTTTGATATTCAGTTAAATACACTAGAGCTGTCCATAAGATAAAAGTTTGTGAACCCTATGAAATTAAAGTTTTGAACTGATTACTTTTATTCTGTCGCCATCTAAGTTTAATTACAGATGAAAAAAGGGATGTAAATCAGAACTCGTGACTTTTTTCTTCTCCTGAGTTATCCTGAAAAGATCACATGAGCATCTCTTAAAAGTTAAAAAACCTGCAAAAATCTTCGCAACATAACTAAAGGAGGTTCATTAAAGTGGCATTATCAGCTACCAATCTTTGATCCGTACAGTACAGACTAGTTCTAGACTTTATGCTAATCTAATGTGCTACTAGCATTAGCACGCTAATGTCAATCCTAATCTCTAATATTATCTGCACACACAGCTGTACACCTCACGTTGGTCCATTGCATATTCATGTCATTGATTTTTTTTTGTCATTTGTAATTAAATCAAGGGCTTCTCTGCTGTGAAACCAGCTCCCAGTTTAATTTCAGACCCTGGATGCCTTCTTTGCTTTACAATAGTCTGTTGTTTGGTTTTGATGAGGCTTATATGCACCAGGTGACCCTGCACCATCCTTGGTTACGCTGCTATAGGCTCATGCTGCTGGTAGTCTTCCCATGATGACATGGGATTCCCCTCACGTCTAATCAGCTGTGGCAGAAAGCCTTTCCCTGACCACGGTCCTCTTCCTTCCCATTTTCACCAACCACATGCTTGTGAGGTGTTTGTGATTTTTTCAATGATGTGATTTTTTGGAGAATAACTTAGTCAGTATTAAAAGTAGTCCTTAGTAAATTCACTTTCATGATATATTTATCTGGTCCTGTTTCGCGCTGATTGAGTGCAGTTAGAAATGGTTGTTGTATTTCTTGGCCATAAGCTTTGCTCATATGAAGAAAAATCCCTGAAATAAAAACTCTCTGGCAGCCATCTACTCACGATCTCCCCCTCCAACTGCCGTCCCTCCTTCATCCCTTCAGCCCCTCTTCTCGTTCACACTTTTAATGCCTTTATCTCTGAGGGTCCGGCGGTGCTTAGCAACATGCTTCACCTCGCGATCACAGACGTGTTCCTCACTGGCGCGCACACACTTCATGTCACACTTTTTTTGTGTTGTTAAATTCCCTCAGGTGTTTGTGTCGTCTTGTATGATTGTGAGTAACATTGTTTAGATGATGCGGTGCGCTGTTAATGTGTGCTCATTCCTAATGACTAAATCTCCGTATCTGAAATCGAGCTCTTATTTCTTCACTTTCACCTGCTTTCGTTCTCCTTTTCCTCCAAATTCTTTTCCTTGCTTCAGCAACATCCCAGATATGGTAGCCATGGAAACACATTTGAAGTGTGTTGAATAGATTTCGTAAAAGCAAATCAATGGATCATTTCCTATCTGATGTAAACACTCTGATGTTGTCGTCACTGACTGTCAGATTTCATGAGCTGATACAGATACCCTCGTGTTAATTACAAAACATAAATTAAGTGACATAAAGATTGTGGCAGAAGCAGTTTGAAGTCAGTCCGAGGCGCCTGTCTTTTCTGCTGCTGATCGAAGCTGAGGGCAGGGCACAGGCAGTCAAATCAAAAACACTTCCAACTTGTCACTGCTGATTGTGAAAAGGTCATTACATATTCCCAGCCAGAGGTCACTGCTCTCCAAGTATTACATTTGGATATAACTGTTTGGTAGCCAGTGGTTCACTAGGCTTATGTGGGCTGCACAGATTGCATCAAGTGTTCCCTCGTCACTGGATTACATTGTTAGAATTTCTTGACAGCTTTTAAATTCTATCACTTGCAGTTTATCATCTCTTTCATGGTGATAATTGCAGTGTGATTAAAGAAGATTGTGTTATGTGGGATTTGGCAGGTGGGGGACCCTAAGATTGGGCGTAACAGTGCAGCATGTGGGAAATAATTACTTAGAAATAACTCACATAATAATTTGTTCCGTGAGCTCCAGTAGATTTTTCTTTGTGTGGAGACTGATTAGCTGATCGGTTACTCTCATATTCACTGCTACATGGCTCACTTCAAGCCTCAGGACACCACAAGGTAAATCTAAATCTAATCAGCATCATCCCCTTAAAAATAAACTGATGTCTGCTCGACTTCCTGTAACCAAGATGTAACCAGTTCAATAGTGCATCACTGTAAACTCTGTCACCGGTTTAGTCTGCAGGAAACTAACCTGATTTTAAATTGTATTTTTATGCAACCTTTGAATAACCTTGAATCACAAAAACATAGCTCAACAAAACATAATTTACACATCCAATATTTGATTTAAAATGAAATTATTATATTACATCTACTGTAGGATGAAAATGTGCACTCTGTGAAACCCCACTTACTGAGGAGTGCTCACCCTTGACAATAATCTGTCATCGTCCTCTTCCATCTGTCTTTACATCTTTCTCTGTCAGTGTTGGACATGAATCTTTTTTTTTGGCTCGTCGTGGGAAACCTTCAGCTCACACACATTTTGAGACAAACTGCACAGAAACAGTTGACATCTGAAATCACCTCGCTCCTCCTTTGCTGATGCTTAAGCACCACATGTGAAACTTCACATCTGCACTATGAAGGCATCACAGGGATGTGAGGCAAAAAAAGATGTCGTGGCTGTGGGATGTCATTATTTTGTTATTACTGAGCAAGTATCTCCATTCCATCACTGGAAGGAACACCAGGCTGCAGAACATGGAAAAAAAACCTGCATCGCACATTTAATACCTGATTAACTGAAGATGCCAGGTTGTTCTGGCCCACTTTAACCCTGATATGAGACAGAGACAGCCATATGGCACACAGACTATTATTACGCAATGATAATAATAAAAATATTGTCAAAATTAAGCCCAGAACAAATTATAACTTAACCATATCACCTAGCGTCACACTAGGTGTCATATAATGCTGTGGCAGGCGGAGGACCCCAGTGCAGGACACTGGACCAGGATGTAAACTTAAATCACTCAGCTTTATTGCAGGCTTGAACCTGAACACAGCAGAGAAAACGATGATGACATCACAACAAATACAGGACTTAAACACACAGCAGCATAGCGAACAGGTGGAAACAGGTGATCAGAATCATACTAACGAGATGCAGCGAAGCAAAACTGAAAACGCTGCACAAGAAACAAGGCAGATGGAAACTTAAACACAAAAATAACCCACAACCGAAAACATAATCCAGGAACAAAATATCACAACAAACATAAACGCTGGGCTGCAGCCCAGGACGTCCTTCATGAAAATTACACAACAAATATCAACAATGTTCAAGCCCAAGAAGAAACTGATAAATTCATTTTACAACTGAATTTATTGTGTAGTTTATCAAAAGATAAAATCTCTATATATGTACACAAAATATACTTTCACTAACCCCAACCCTGATCACAAGCTTTCACACTCCAACCACGAGTTCAGCTGATTTCCCTTCAAGGTTTCCTCCTCGTGCATGTCTGGACCGTTTCAGGCACCGCTGCTACTTTAAGGTCAGATTGGCAGAAGTAATTCTGCTGTAATCTCTGGAGGATATTTGGTGCGAACTTACTGAACGATGGAGCCTGCCATCATGTGTCAAGTTTTATTGGCACCAGCTCGGTGTCTGCCGTGCTGACCAAATTTGACTGCTTTCATAACAATAAATGATTTTAGCACCTTTTACAACAGAGAGCTTTCACAGAGTTTTACAAGGTGGTTTAAGGACGTCGCTCATTCTGCGAGCCTGATCTCATCGGGTTAATGATCTATGTGGCTTTCATTCTTATTTGAAGGAAACAAGCTTTGGCATGAAGGTCTGTGCCGTCCAGCATGACCGGGACAGCTGGCTTCATAAGATCTGACCAAGAGAAGCATCAATAAACCATAAAACTGAACTCAGTATGACACAGGCAGCATTCTTTCTAGATAATATGAATTAAAGTACTTGCATTCAGATGAGCCAATAAAACGTGTGACTATCAGAAGCCTCTAGAACACCTCATTTACTTTGAGAGATGAAACACGGGTTCACAGTGCTGCAAAGACACTTAACAGGGAGATGGCCTATTTTAACATTGGTATAAAATGTATGCTATAATGCATATATGTTTTTTCTCCATCAAATGCATGCTCATCATGTTTTAGTACTGTTTCTGTAAACCGTGCTGAAACAGGGGGATGTGGTATATTTGTTGGATAAATATTTGAAGCAAAAAAACTGAAAGCTCAGTTTTTTTTGCGGCACTTGGCTGACAATAAAGAGTATTATGTTGTAAATCAACAGCAGTTATTGTTATTAATACGCTGTCAGCTGTTTTCCTGTGAGTGACCTCGCTGCTCAGCAGAACAGTGAAACCGGTGTTTATGCTCATTACACCTTGACTGTTCAGCGCCTGACTGGCAACCTCTCTCACTCTCTTCGTTCCCGTCCCCAGCTGCTGCTCATCCCGGCACTAGCCGGCTCTATGAAATGCAGCTTGTGAGTTAATGAATACTCAGTTACTGAGGCCACACAGGCTCACATCCTGAAGCAGCAGACTATTGATTTCACCAAGGATGCTGCACATTACAAGTCTGATAGAGATTTCAACAAATCAGCTTACCGTCTACTGACTTCCTGTTCATTTTTATAAAGTGGCACTGTGCAGTAGTGCTCGCCTAATGAGAAAGATTAACCATTTTCAGTGGTGTTTTCGCCAGTTTGACAGGAGCTGAGTCAGCCACCAAGAAATAACCATAAACCATGAAGTCCAACACTGATGAGAGTTTTTAATGTTACCGAATGTAAAGTCATGAGTGGCAAAGTAGTTTCCTCTAAGAAGTGCTGGGCGTGTTCAGAATCGAAGAATTCAGAATCTAAAATCTTTTGATCTTCCAGCGATTGTGATGCGTAAGATGGACGGAGCCGGAGGTTGTGTTGGTGCAGTTTAATGGACAGTGCTGAGGTGAGGGGAGAGTCTGGGGAGTGGGGGCCAGGTTTCAAAGGGCGGAGCAGGGTGGATCTAACCAGAATGTGAGTGATGTAGTAGCTCATGCAGCTCACGATCCATCACAGTTCACAGGTTATTGTAATGTGTGATGTACAGAAAGATTGAATGAAAATCCTCTGAGAGGTCAAGCAGGCTTGCAAACAGTAATTTCACTGAACTCTAACCAGTACTCTGGGAACAGTGGAAAGAGTAGCGAGACAGACACAAATACGTATTTGAAACCACATTCATGACGGTGCAGCTGAAATGAAGCAGCAGACTAACACTAAGGAGGGAAAATTAATCCAACTGCTCAAAGGGTCACCACCCAGCCTTCCTACCAGCTTCAGTTCATCCACACAACATGCAGGTGCACAATTGAAAGCGATCAGGAGGAGACCTGCAGGGGACGATCATCATATCCACTGTAATGTGACCTCTTTGTGAAACCCTGAACTGAGCATTTTGGCATTTGCCATCTTGGTGTTTTGATAAAGCAGATGTGAAGAGTGAAGGCTGGATCTGAGTCACTGCACACTCGGTGGCTAATGATCATCTAATGAGCAAATCCTTCTTTATCCTCGTTTCTGATTCTACCGAGGACCACGTTCAGGAAGAACACAGTCACACACTGACCATCAAATCAGCAGGAACGTCTTTACTTAGATGGCAAAGTAAGGGAGGGAGAATTTCACATACATATACTGACAACCTGGTGACTGTGGAGGCAGTTTGAGTAAAGTAAACTCATAATCCATAATCCATAGCAACTCCATAAGGTAGCTAATAAGTGCACTAACCCACAAAGAAATTGAAAACTGTTTTCTGTATCTACATATTATGCTAGCTATAGAAATGCCATAACCACATGCTAATGCACATGCTAATGCACATGCTAATGCACATGATAAAGCGCATGGAGGACACTTTGTTGTTAGAGCTACATGATTTTTGCAAACCCATTAGAGGGAGGATGCAGCACTCTGGGACACAGTGAATGCATCATAAGTGTAAACCCTCTGGTTTCATATGCAAAAATAATTATTCCTCTTATGTGGTTGCATTTCCATGGGCATTTAAAATTAGCTGCCGGCGATCTCGTGGGTCTACAACATTTGCAGCCCTTTTTGAAAAGTCTCAATTTGAAGATCTCAAAAACAAATAAAAAATTTACAAGCTACAAAGACAAAAAGAAGTGTGTTAGAGCCAATCGAAAACACTTTGTGGACTGGTCTCCCACTGCAGACTCCCTCTGAGTCTGACCGGCATCTCAGCCAAGACGGAGTGACTCACCCATCTTTTCTCTCCATGGGTGCTGCTCTGCTTTGTAGCCAAGCAGATGGAAAACAACACTCTTCATATCTGTGTCTTTAGGGCAAGTGCTGCTTTCCACTCCATCTGTTTCTCTCTTTATGATATTTTTTCCTCTCGTTCTCATCCTTTATTGTGTTCTTATTCAACTATAATAAAGGCAAATGGCAACCCTGACCCTCCACTCCTGCTCAGCCTCTCCACTGCAGGTCACATCTGCCTGCACTGCTTATATTTGAGCTTATGGGCTTTAAAGCTCCACATTTGGTCGTCCTTTGCAGTGAATGGTATCCCTGTTTGAAACAGCAGCCTGCTTCACTCTGCTTATTTATTCTCTTTACATTTGCACCTGCATGATTGTCCTCCCATCAGGACGAGGAGCCCTCCGATCTCTGCACTGCTGAGCACCTCGAATGAAAATATATCCCTGCAATTTTTCTTTATATTTCACTTGAGTGCCTTCCAGCAGTTATCTACCAACTGGGATATCTGTAAGATGCAGGATGTCGGGCTGTTGTGGTCATTTTAGTCCCCAGGCACAATTACAATCAGGCATAATGGAGCACAGAGCCGTCCTCCTTCACTCATCTCCTTTCATGTTTATTGTCTGTTTATGGATACAGTAGCCAGTGTCCTTACACATGTGTCATTAAGGCTTTGCAGCATATGCCAGCTGGCCGTATCTTTTCTATCTGCCCCGACTCTCCCTGAGGAAAGGCTGCCAACAGCATCGTCTCATTGCTGTTTTGGAGCTTATAAAATCCACGCCAATTTCAATCCATCAGCGTTCACCGGCGGGGCCCATCCCCATGGTGCTGTTAGTGATGTGGTGCCAGGTAGACCAGCACTGCATGTTGGGTCTGTGTGGCTTTTATCTCTCTGCTGGAAAGATCGAATTCAGCTGGGTATAAACCATACTGGGAATATTAACACATTTATCATAGATATGTGGATGGGGGGAAGAAAGTGTGGGTCGTAATGTGATTCTGCTCAATGTGAAGGCTAATAAATTAGATGGATAAAAGATTTGCTGCAAAAAGATCATAATAAATGATGCAAATATAAAAAAAAACTGACATAAACAAGGGTAGCTTGTGTGTGTGGAGCTGTTAAATCAAAATCAGGTGATCCTTTCTTTCCATCTTCATCGCTGTGCTGAGTGGTTGTTGCTGCATGGTGTGATGCTGCCACACCGTGGCGGACTGAAATAGTGCACATCACTGACTCATAGAACCATTAAATCTGTGTCGCTTTTCCCAAACAAATCAAAATAAAGCCATTACTTCCATTTTGATCTCAATTTATTGTCCATTTACATTTTCTTATCACAAATCCATCAACAAAGCCGTAATAAAAGTGCTGTTGAAACGGTTCAAAATGAAGCTGAGCATCACCCTGAAGTCCAAAGTTACCTCATCAGCTCGTCCTGCTGAAACGTCATCGTCCCACAAGTCTGCAGCTGTTTTCGAGACACGTCAGTGCAATCACTGCACGCGTGCTGCCTTTGAGATTACACCAGCGCACTGCTCATCGCTTTCCTGAACCCCATGGTCCTCACAAGGCTGATTAAGTGTAATGATGCATTACTAATTATACACTGGGTGCAAGTAGAATCATTTGAAGTGTACTGTTATTTTCTAAAGGCCACTGAAGGGATTTTGTCAAAAGCAGGAAAAATTCACATTTTTCAATCAAACATAAACAAGACTGTAACTATAAATAGAAAATGAATTATGTTGGTTAAACTTTCCACCTTTAAACAAAACCAGAAGCCAGTTTGGTAGAGAGATGTGCAAGACAGAGCATTAAAGTCAGGATGGTTTGTGCACGTCTGTAACGTGTGGAGTTTAGTTGGAAAGTTAGCAAAGCGCATACTTTTAAAACAGGTCTGGAAGGGTAACATGCCTGTAAAAATGCAACACGTGCTGCACCGGTTAAATATTTATGCAGTGTAGTCGGTGCTTTTTAGCCTCCGGGGTCTTTTTAGGGAACATTAGCATGCTAGCATGGTAAACGTTAGCATTTTAAGCATCACCATTTTTTTGTCGCTCGTGGTGTTGCCTGAAAAGTCATGGATGCTAAGTTGATCAATTATCTGTACAGTCATTGAAGCTAAAGGCAACTTCTAGAGCGAACGGCTACATGTTCCAAACAGAACCCCAAAATAACAGTTTCCACTACAATAACAGTTCTGACGCTGTGCGCTTGCTGTTGGTTAAGGTGCATAGCACATACAGTACTTGTGACCTGATTCCCAGCAGGGGCAACATGTTGCATGTCTCATCCCTCTCGCACAAAAATCTTTAAAAATAAATAATTTCAAATAGCTACAGTATCATGCACCCTTTTTGAACAGCCTGTGAGGCTGCAATGCCAGAGCTACCACAAGGTTCTGCACTGAAACTAATATCCATCCTTGGAACGGGGGGTGAACACAAGTCCACATGGGTACCACATGGAGTTAAAACAATCAGAAACGTATTTCACTGAAGTATAAAACAAACTGTGCACTCGCGCCTGTTTTCACCCAAGAGAAGCGTAATTCCACTCTTAAGGCACCAAATGGCTTTCTGTATTTGTTTGGGACGAACTCGAGAACAGATGGTATCGAACTCTTCAGTAACATACGACACATTGTGTGCAGCTGCACCCTAACGTTTTTACATCTCTGTGAAGTCAAACTGTAAGATGTTTGATGCAACTTTAAATGATGACTTTCATGCTGTAATACATCACTATAACAATATAATATCTCTGCATTGTGCTCACAGCTCATTTATTAAGGTTCAGTGCAGTGTTTTATATATATAAACAGTTCAGCTGTTCACTTAGGTGTCTTCTTCATGAAGACAAGTAATAATAGTAAGAGAAATACTTGTGATCAAGCACCAAAGCTGGATTTCATCAAACACACGTGTTTTTGGACACGCTGGTCGTCTCAGGTTCCAGACCTCTTTTTGACCTTTATCCTGACCTCTGACCCCTAAAGTTGTAGCACTGAGCTGAGACTGTTGATCAAGCAAACATGTATTTCCATACCCTTAAAAATAGAAAAAGTTCATCATCTGATCTTTACTTTAACAACTTCCTGCCTTGTCCGAAGCTATTTCCCCCATCCCTCTACTGTCACCGACATCCAAAGTCCTGTTCACTACTTCCCTGCACTGGTGTTGTGTTTGGTGTTGTGTTTCTGTGCAATGCCGTAGGGAACATGTGCAGCAATGGTACCCATCTCTGCTGCTCCCTCTACATGAAACATCTGATCATCAAAGTAGATGTGCGGCCTTATCTTCTCCAGCATGGGGCCCTTCGGTGCTCCCGCGAGGAACAAGGCCTCGTCTATCTCCAGCCCCCAGGCCCGAAGCGTCTTGAGCGCCCGAATCCCAGAACTTGCTGCGCTGCGAGCTGTGACCAAGTAGGTGCGGATAGGACAGTCCAGGCGCTGGCCTTTGGCGTAAAACTTCTTCTGGAGCTTCCCCAGTGCCTCCAGGAAGCTCTTTAGGGGACCCTGCAAAAGAACACATACAAACCCTGATTGAGCTAGCAGCATTTTATTGTAATGTAGCACAGTGTGAGGCCTGCGTGGCTAATTTCTGAAATTGCTGGCTGTCTGGGAGAATGACACACCAACTGAAGGTCTTTTGAAACGATTTATTATTGCATTTGGTTTTG
>VOQJ01022903.1:2799-19287 GCA_015052665.1 Apistogramma diplotaenia | reverse complement strand
TATTTGATTCCTTTTCACTTTAAAAAAAAAAAAAAAAAAAGTTTGGGGGACATGAACTTTTTCTGCTGGTTGAAATGGGGAATGCAACAGAAGGTTGATGAAGCGCTGTTACTGTATGTGTGTAAGCCCACACATAAGTATTATCAAAAAGGGCTCAGTTATGCTAGAGAATTGAGCTAGTTTGTACGACATGTGGCGTGACCACATCAGAAGGAAAGACTTTTCACGACTGCTCCCAACAGACACACTTAAAGAGGGCTGAAAAAATCTAGCTATCATAAAAGGAAGCAATGAGGAAAACTTTTTTTTTCACTTCTGAAAGACATTAATAGTGCTGCTCATGGTTGTTAACTTGAAAGTGACAGAGCAAACACAGTGGCACTTGTACTTAATTGTACTGTAAGAAGATTTTGGAAGATATGCAACAAGTTCTTAGAGACTGCAAGAAGCCAGCGGAGGTAAATAATTTACTGTTAGCAAAAGTCATGAATGTAAATTGTGGCACATAAAGGACATGGTAACATCAAAGAGTAAAAACATCAAAGAGTCAGAGTCATCCATTACCCCCCAGGCGTCCTGCATCTAACAGAAGAGAAACAAAGATAATATAGTGTTGCTGGAACTTTCCGAACTGTGACTGTGGAACCAAAATGACATCCTGCAGAGGGCATGCCACTTGCATACTGATACTGTCCTGTTTAGGATGTTCCCCAAAGATCAAGCAAACAAACAAACAAACAAACAAACAAACAAACAAACAAACAAACAAACAAACAAACAAACAAACAAACAATTTCATAAGACATTTGTGGATTCTGAGCTTAGTTTTCATCCGCTGCCTCTTTCTCTTTCAAAGGTAAATCGAAGTGTAAATGTGTTGATTGCAGCATGACATCACTGCACATCTGAGAACAAATGTGTGCAGAAAAGATTGTTTTTGTTGTTGTTCTTTTGCCTCTTTGTGCCTGTGGCAGTCACAACTGAGTGCTCGTCTCCGGGACTGAATTATACTCAACAGAACAAACTGAATTCAGTATCACAGAAATGCTAGATATGAATGCCCCCATTGCACAGTCGGTCACCAACCCCCTGACCCTGCAGGGACATCACTCAGTTGGCACAGGCATCAAGCAGCACCAGTAGCTATGCAGAAATATATGTCAGGCAGGCATATTGTTGGCTTAACATTCAATAGTTTCACTGATTTAGACTGCAAAAGGACCAAGTCTCTTATGGTGTAACTCACAGTAAATGGGTATGTGAACACACACAGCACTAGATGCACACAGTAATTCAGCCTCTCTGTAGCTCTCTTCCCCTCATTCTTCAAAATGATAGAAAGTAGCTGCATCAGATTCGAGCTGCCTCAAACACATTCCTTCACCACTCAGGGAGCTGCATTGTTGCTTGCTTCTTAATAGAGGCCATATGGACACGAGTGCTTGGGGCTGGGAGGGCTTGGCCAGCAGTGATGCTCCACAGCTGTCCCCTGGCAGCATCCCCCCACTCCTCACCACTCTGCTCCACATCATTAAAGTCCTAGTGGATGCAGGGGAAGATCTCTCCAACCCCAGCAGATGAGCAGTCTATGATGTTCATGAACTTGACAAAAAGATCATATTGAGGTGAGAAGAGAAAGCAGGGAGAAATGCAGTCGTAGGCACAGAAGTGTCCTCACAAACACACTCTGCCAGGAGGCGAAATGTGCAAAATGTCAGCCTTTATGTACAGTATGTAGACACACACGCACACACACAGACAAGTGTGATTTCAGCTGTTTCAGCCAAGCCTCGTGTTTCAACCTTAAACTGAACTAGTCTGCTGATGCAAGTACATTTTACTATATTTAAGTGAGTAATACAAGCTGAATGATTTCAACTGGAAAATAAACACGTTTATCAGTTTTATACTGTACTGGTGAATTTTATTGATTTCAATATCCAAACTTGTTTCTGTTTGCCAACAAAAGGGATATTAGTAGAGAAAGGAGCCTGTGCTATACTTACACCCACATTGTTGGTTGTAAAAACAACTCAGGTTTTAAATACTGAGGAGCTTTTTAATGGAATCATAATTCTAGTCAGCTGTGAGTCCCCATAATTATCCTTTGGACTATCACATTCCCTTCAGTCCCTATTCAGATTATGATGGCTGATGCACTGGTGATACTGTTATCTCCATCAAATGCGCTTCATTTTAAACACCATTGTTTTTCTGATAAGATTCCAGTGTTTTCTCTCATTATTTGAGTACTAAATAAAATCAAACATGAACAAACCAGTGAGAAGTTAGGATTTTCAGGTCATAAAATGATGGGCCTGCTCTTTGTCTATCTGTCTACTTCTGGATTCTCTCTTCCTGTCATCTTTCTCTGTCTCTTAGTTTCCCTCTTCTCTCTCTGTGTGTTCCTGTCTTCATTCTGTTAATGACAGTGTTCTGTTTTGTGTAACTGATACATCTAATGAACAGCCTACACAGGAACCTGCTCATCTCTGTGATTTTTTTTTTGGAAACTTTGCCTTTAATTGAGTTTGAGTCTTCAGCCAAAGGCAGCATGGAACACCTGAAATTATGACCCAACAATCTCTTCAGCCTTAATTTTTGATTCGGCTTTATTTAGGCTTTTGTTATTTTTCAGTTACATTGAAGAAAAAGTAGCTGAATTCTATTCAGCCACTTATTACATGATATGCACGCAGCACAGAGCAATGACTCAGTGAAACACGATGTGAAAGAAGTCTAACAAAAGCAACATGGTAATTATGCAAAAAAAACCTGCATTGTTCACGTCGTGAAAACTTGATATATTGTATCCGACAACTCATATGTGTAAATACTTAAAAAAAACCCTGATGTTTCTAGTCCCTTCTGTACTTTTCTGGTGCTCTAGTGGCATGCTTTACTGAAAGCCAGTAGACCACTTAAAAAAAAGAAAGAAAAGATAATGAACATTTCTCCACTTTTTTATGCACCAACAAGAGAAACTGAACCAGGTTCAACATAAAAGTTTCATGATTTTGCCATCTTTTATTCTTGAATATATTCTGACAGCCTTGTGCACCTTGCATAACTCTGCATGGAAACTTTTCTGCTGAAGAATTGTGAAATGTTATTCCTTCTATAGTTATCAAAATCTTTCCATTAGCTGGAAAGAAAAAGTGGTGAAGGATATCACTACATACTTGCCACATTTTACTCAAAATGATCAAAAGCTAACATAGTTATTCTGCAGAAAAATGCTCCCTATTAATATTATTGCTACAGAATATCAAGGTTGAGCTCATTTGAAATATTTTATATTCTGTTTATTGTATAAAATCTCATATTTGATCCTGAGTGGACTACTGTACATCTCGCTAACACAGCTGTGATCGCAAAAACAGGCAAACACTTCTAAAGAGTTAAAATGTGTTACTAAAACACAACCAAGAACTCACAGCTGAATTAAAAGGCTTGCGTGACATGGTTAACTGTCAAGATATGCAGGAGGATTAAAAATATTAATATAAAATGGTGCATTAGCAAAACAGCTGTTTAAATTTCATTCAGAGAAGTGATTTCTCACAGATGCTAATCTGAAAATGCCGATGCTGTCTGCAACTGTTTAATTAAACCACACATCGTAATAGTTGTTTAATGAATCTGAATTGAAACTTTACTCATATTGCCACTCACAACAAACATAATTTCAGCTTTGCATTTTCATAAATATTGCTCTTAGTAAACGTGTATATGTTTTTAATCTAGACCATGAATACAGTAAACAACAAATCTGAGATTAAGATGTCTTCCAACAATGCCTGTTGGAAGACAGCAGCAGTAGGTGGTGAGTCAGATGGTAGAAAATTCAGAGGCAGATATAATCCTTCTACTCATAAACACATACACACAAGCACACACAGATTCACTTAAGGTCTAATTCTACCAGGTGCCTCAAATCCCTTAGTTTCTTCTTTCTGTCTTCTGCACCAGTTAGAGGTCATGCAAGCCTCAGTTAGCCTGGCAGAGTACATTATCACTGCTAGAGCTCTGATGTGGCCAAATGTTACATATGCTGCTCTGTTTGTAAATATGGGAGTCAGAAAAAATATTTTCAGAGGTAAAGGCACGATTCCAGCGGACAAAACACTGCAATTAGTGCACCGGACATTTGTTTTTCCTGATAATCTTTTACAGTTTATTCTGAAACAGAAAGTGAGTTAAATGACATATATTTGTGCATGGTTGGGACCGATTAGAAGGAAATGTTGTGTGTCTATGAATTTCACATATTATCAATATTGCTTTCACCTTCACAATGGCAGTGCTCCACTGTTGCTCTTTTATTTCTCTGTGAATCTCATGAGTTTTGTCAGTGAAGACAGAATGAATAAGACTTCACCGTCATTACAACTCCAAGTTAGCCAGTGTTTGGCAAAAGGCCGATCTTGTGCTGATCATCCATCCATTTACCGTGGTAACAGGTTATTCTGACGGAGTCGGCCATCGTTTCTTAGGCTAACTCAGAATATGAACATGCAACAGGTACATGTGTTTGTAGTAGATTGATGAATCTGGCTGTGGGATGATTTGTTCAATAGAATGTACAATTTTCCAGCCGCTTTAATATGGTGGAAAAGTGACACACACACACACACACACACACACACACACACACACACACACATGCACGCACTTAATTGCATAAACAGCGGTGAAGCATCCATCCAAATCATTCCAATCAACAGGAACAGCAAAGCAGACTTCTCTCACTAACAAATAAACAAGATTGCTCTCTTGTCCTTTTTTTTCACTCATTATTTGCATGCTGATGCCTGTGTGTGTGTGTGTGTGTGTGCATGCTTGTATACAATGGTTAAAAACAACAGTAACAATGAATCTTTCATTCGGGAGACAAGTCAGAAATTTCTCTACTTTTAATAGCATTACTGTGCTATTAGCTGATGATCCCATCAAAGACACTAACTGTCTGATCTTTACATATTTTAGTCATAAATTCACACCTCCATATATTTTTTTGGAAACCACACAGCGCTACGTTGGTAAATGCTGGCTGACTGTTGGATGTCCGACTGATGGGGCAGTGAATGACATTCTGTCAGCTTGAATGATTGACTGGCTGACTGTACAAGTGAAAAGCGAGCAGACTTGCCTCTGATCGACAGATTAATTGACTGATATGCTGACTTGACTGACCGACTAACCGGTCGGTCGCTGACACAGAGCTGACTTGCAGATGTCAACTTAGTTTGTGGGTGGCCCCCGCAAGTGGTTGGGAAATTGATGTTAATGTGTGGGTAGAAGGCTAATGCAGTGCTGCTCACGCTGGGGACAGCAGGACAGAAAAGGAAGGGGAGGTGGAGAGTTAGAATCAAGAGAAGAGAGCAACTATGTTTTCCACTAAGACAAAAAAAATCCTGAATTTTTGTCTGGGAACCAGGAATCCTGGGCAGAGAGACAGCTATAATAACCTCTGGCTGTCAGCATGGCACTGCGAGTTGTACAGGAATGCCAGGAGGCACAAGTGGATTGAGTGGGGGTGCACAATCACAGGCCACTGTACTTACAGACTTCTATGCGAGCTTTAAGAGTGTACGTGGATTTCCGTGAACCTAATTTGTAGATCTTTAACAGCGCACACCTTTCCGAGCAGTTCCAGCTGAACAAACACAGCTTCAGAGCTCACGGCAGACCCGGCGGCACCGTGTGCCAGATACTGGGGTGTGTATGACAGAAGCAAACTGGGCTCAGCTGGCCCTAACTGGCAGCTTGACGGCCAGACCTTCCGAACAGAATAAAATCGCACCAGTTTGGCACATATAAAAATAGCATCTTCTGTCTTTCTGTGATACCTGTGGCAGCTTGTGCCCAGCCAGTTAAATCTCTGCAAGCTCACCTGAGGTGTACTGGGAATTAAAATTATGTTCTGTTTAACTGGCAGTGGTGGGGCGAGGAGTCAATGAAATTCATCTCGGGAAAATTGGAGAAAGAGCACATGTCAAACTTTAACCCAGTGTGGGCATGTGTGGTGACATTTAAGGGCATTTTGTTGAGTTTGGCTTATTTGCAACATATTTGCATTTTGCAACACACTTCTATCATTTGACCCTCACTAAATACATACACTACTGTATATATATGTACCCCCACTACAGATACAGATACTCTAAATGATTCAGCGAAGGTTTGGGAGAAAGTGATGTGGTCAGATTAAATAAAAAATTGAGCTCTTTGGCATCAATTCGATGTGCTGTGTTTAGAGGAGGCGGAATGCAGTAAGATTGGCTTTTGTCTGCTACGGTTCCTTCATTTAGTCTCAGATTGGTTTGATGTTTGAAGGCGCAGTGACCGGAAATAAAAATTTCCCTCAGATGTGTTAAACCTGAAGCGACGAGCCTGTTGTGAAAATGTGAGGAGTAGGAAATATTGATGTGTGTGTAAAAATGTAGGCAGTAAAAGTAAAAAGTTGTCAGAAAAATAAATACTCAAGGAAAGTAGAGATATCTAAAAATTCTGCTTAAATCCAGTAAAGAAGTAGTTCTACTTCATTATTTCCCACCTCTGTTTTTAAGGGAATATTATTGTATTTTGTACTTTTGAGTTATTATCTTTGATTTATGTGCATTCTATTTCTCTTGATGATATGTTCTTTATAGATATAACACATTTTGGGGGTCAACTTGAAAGAAAGACAGATGTGAGATGTAAAAGTGAAATCAGATACACCAAATGTGTAAGAATTATAGTTTAAAGAGGAATCATGGTACTATTTTCAACAGAAATGCCAGTTTAATGAAAATCATAGGATGGATGCTTGGTTTCATGGGAACAAAATAAGCTAACTGAGTCTAGAATTATGACACATCAGACAAATCACATCAGGCAATGTTTTTTTCAATCGTCAACTGTCCAATTTTGGTGAGCTCCTGCAAACTGTAGCTTCAGCTTCCTGTTGTTAGCTGACAGGAGTGAAATCTGGTGTGATCTCCAGCTCATCTGCTTCAAAATTCCATTACTTATTATGTATTTTTTAGTTATTATATATTTATTAGTTATTTAAGTTACTGTTGCCTTCCTGCCAGCTTGACAGGTTTGTAAGGGCAGAATTGCCAGGAGCAGCATAACTACATAGAAAATATGCATATTCTCCTCACTGAAACTGGAGTCAGGTTATTGGGTCTGCTTGTCAGTAAAAGAAACATTTCACTGATGTGTTGGTTGAGTTTCCCTTTGCTTTGAGTTTACCCTTTTCAGATGGAACTGTCAAGTATTTTAGCATTAGCCTGCTGATGAAAGAGTCCTCTCTGTGAAGTACGAGCAAACAAAGGCTGGCCTTTTGCTGCCATTGGAAAAAAACAGCAACTATCTACTGTTGCCTTATTCTTTTGTCTATAGGATAGCCAAAAAAAAAAAAGATATACCTTTCCTTTTACATCTGATGAGCCATTTTTGGTAGCCTAATATTATTAGTATTTAAGCTTGGTGAATGCAAATTCTGGTCATTGTAGCTCTATCACATTCTTATACATGCATAAACAGCCAATAAATAACAACCAAGAGGGATTTAGATTATTTGAAACGGCACAAAAAAATGCAGCAGAGACAAAAATTAAGCTTTGCTATATATCCATTTAACTTCAGCCAGCAATACTGGCTACAATTTGTTGCCATTCTGTTTCATTGTGAAAACTTAATGAAAACCATCCATCTCCTTAGAAGCATTTGCCTGATCACTGTTGCGGACTATACATAGATCCTCGTGGCAGCTAATTTTATAGGTTTCCTGCGAAAAAAAAAAACCGTGATGATGTTCAACATGCAGGCTCGAAAAAGACGTGACAACATTATCCAAAGAAAAATTATCATATGAGCTGAAAAAGGAGTTCAGGGGGAAACAATTCAGCTAAAGCTCATGTGTGTTCATAAAGTGACTGTCTTCAAGGCAATCAGAAGTTTTCGCACGCTTTTGGCTGCATCCATAAGCTTCTGGAGTGTCTTTCACAATTCACACTACACACATCTTCCTTCATCTTACTGTAATGGCTCTCCGGGAGCAAATCTGCGCTGAATGTAATCTTGGCAGCAGGAAAAGTGGTGAAAGAGTAGGGGCAGCTCCTTGCCTTAATTTCAATATCACTCTCTCAATGGGGGATCTATCTTTGAACTGGAAAGTCGGGGCGACTGGCTAAGCCATAACCTCAGCCTGAGCCATTTCTTCCTATTGTGTTGTGCATATGTTGCATGAATATTTCGGCTCTTATTCAATTTTCATATATACTCAGTAGAAACAAATACTTTTCCACCATTCCAACCTTTTTTATTCAAAGTATGAGCTGGGTTGTTCAAACTACTGGCTGATGTTGACCAAAGGAATAGGACAAGGTGTTATAATAAATGGCACTCAACAATTAATCCTAGAATACTAATTTCAGACTAAATGCCTTCTCTGTTTTTTTAAGAAAAAGGCTCGTCCAAAGGCAGCAGCAGATTAAAAACCTCAGATGAGCAAATTGTTCACAAGGACATGCCTTCATAAGTACTTCCATCACATTTACATACAGTAACAAAAAAACAACATGCTAGTAGCAGGGAAAAGTCTTTTGCAGAATAGTGTATCAGGAAAATGATGACTGGTACAATAGAAATTAAGATAAGAACCGTGCACTTACCAGCAAGGTCTAAATTTCATTGACAACAATTTGCCAGATGAAAAGAAATTTATGTGCTAGCACTTGATTTCAAATACTCTTTCATCTTTCAACTTATTTACTTAAAATGACAGTGTTCCTACTATTCTTCAAAAATTGAACAGCCTAAAGAGATTCGGCAAGGCTTCATGAAAAATTATCCATAAAATATCAAGAGGTCAGATACTAATGCTCTGGCATTACATTATTCCCGTACATGAATGGCAATAACTTAGTTTGTTGCCATGGAAATCGAGCATACCCTGGCAACTCATCTTGCTTAGAATGACAATTAGATTAGATTTTGGCCATTAATTCTGACAGTAAAATGTTTAAGTACGCTACTGTAGCCTGGCACATAGCAAAAGGGATTCAATTTCAGCTTTCATTTCTAAAAATTGTGGCAAAGAATATTTTTCTACATACCAAAGACAAATAAGACCAAACCATTGACACATTCACTGTCTCTCAATGTTTTGCCACAACATACAGCTACAAATACAGATCCCCCCCACCCCCTACCCCCATTCTCTTACCAGTGCCTCTCTTTTCTGTGAACCTCCCTTTCTTGATCGAAATCAGACACTACATTTCCCAGGAAAAAACCTCATTAGAAGAGAAGAAAAAACACGCAGACTTCCATCTGTCTCCTAGTCAACTAGTTTAATGAGCTTTTGTATGCTTCAACAATTGCAAGGCAAGGCTATATAATTAATTAATTGCAACTTCTTCCCCAGAGGCCAATCTACTTACATATCCTTTTGAAGAAAGATGTGTCAACATATACATGTTCAACATGATGTGTTGGCATCAGGACATAGTTAATGGTGTATTAGACAGAAGATGCATTTGAGAACCAATATGGCATCTCCCACCACAGGCAGTTCTTTTCTTTTTGGAGTCCAGCCAGGATTGCAAATTGCTATGCATAAATTGGAGTTGACCATGAGCAACAGGGATCACATTACTCCCATTACAACATCACAGAACAATTGCCCTTCAGGTCTAAAATGGGCATCAAGGCTTTGCTCCTGGCTTTATCTTAATGGAAAAACCTCAGGAGCTGAGAAATGCAGCCAATGCAAGTGGCACAATGTGCAGTTCCTATATGCACTGCTTGAGGCTGGCTCCACAATGGAGTCATTCCCCATAGACTCCCATGTTAAAGTGTCTGACTTTAAAGCATTAAAAATCACTAACAAACCCCCGCACTACATGTGGGAGACAGGGAACTGACAAACATACATACACAACAAACATTATAGTCTGATGCTGTGATACATCGAATCTGACACTCTATACTATGACATTAGGTGCTCAACTGAACTACTAAAACTACAAATATAAAACATTGTGTAATGTCATATAGATGCTGACACTCATAGTGCCGTAGGCAATGTTTATGCAAAGCGTCAAGTCGTCTACGAGGAGATATGGCCACCTAAAAAGTTGCAAACAGAAGATACTCAAGGAGTAGCAGAGTCAGCAGAACATTAGCATTAGGTGCCTCAGCATTCATTGAACCTGTTCTATAACATAGGTAGACGACAACTTCATGGTTGAGTTGCTGTGGCTCCTAAACACTTTGCAAAAACACCACTTTCAGCTGATTGTAGAATATCTAGGAGGGAAGAAATTTCATGAAAGGACTTGTTGTAACAGTGGCATCCCATAATACCACACCCAAATTCCATCCATCCATCCATCCATCTTCTTCCGCTTATCTGGGGCCGGGTCGCGGGGGCAGCAGCCTAAGCAGAGAAGCCCAGACCTCCCTCTCCCCAGCTACCTCCACCAGCTCATCCGGAGGGACTCCAAGGCGTTCCCAGGCCAGCCGAGAGATATAATCCCTCCAGCGTGTCCTGGGTCTGCCCCGGGGCCGCCTCCCGGTGGGACGTGCCCGGAACACCTCACCCAAGAGGCGCCCAGGAGGCATCCTAGTCAGATGCCCGAACCACCTCAACTGGCTCCTTTCGATGTGGAGGAGCAGCGGCTCTACTCTGAGCCCCTCCCGGATGGCTGCACTCCACACCCAAATTCACTGAGCTCTTCAGAATGGTCCATTCTTTCACAAATGTTTGTAAAAGCAGAGTGTATAGGGATCTGATTTTTATACACCTGCAACAATGGGACTGAAAACACCCGAATTCAAAGATTAAGAGGTGTGGCCCAACATGTAGCATTAACACACCATCATTTTATCCATACAAATACAAAAGGTATAAAATTTACTGCAGGTGGCTGTTGCTCAGGAGGTAAAGTGAGCCTTCTACTAATCTTAAGGTCAGTGGTTCAATCCCTGGCTCCTCCAACCTGCATGTCAAATATGTACATTGTAGATGTGAACATAAAGTTAAAAGTTGGTGTTTTCTTTTGTAAACAACAAAGCAGCCTGCATGCTCAAATTGAGTAGAAAAGTACTATATTAATACCAGACCATGTTACCATTTGCCTATGTTTTATCTCAGACCTTACAATAATAATTTTGCGACGATCAGCATTTTGATATACAGTACATCAAGAGGACTCAAAGTAAGAAAAGGCACTTTCTTCCTGGATACCAAATAAATTTTGAGTACAAGTCCAGGTTTCTAGTTAGCGCCCGGCTGCCCGGCACTGTGCCTTGCTTGGGTGCCTTTGTTAGCTAGTGGAAGAATTGCTATTGTCACAGTTAGCTAGTGGTGTGACCATTATCGCCAAATGATGAACAGAAAGGGTGCTATTAAAAGGTTCCATGACATTTTGACATAAACATAGTGCACCTCTGCACCAGAGATGAGTCAATGTGAGCTGAGTCGATTTGATATAGAAGCTTTCTCTGTGTGTTTGAGCATAAGATACATTTTGGAAGTTGTAAGAACATGACTTTTATGAAGCAGCCTACAAATAACAGGAGCACTGGAAGCATTTTCTAAACATATGAGAAGACAACTTTGGTGGTTTGATAGATAACTGATTCTTCACTATTAATTCTGACAATAATATAAATGGACTAAGGATGCCACTCAGTCTTTCTCCTCATTTTTCACCAAAGCCATTTACCCCCCGTCTCTCCAGTATCTCCAGTTATGCAGTACTTGCACTACCTGCCAGAGCTGTTGTTAACAAAATCAAAATCCAAGCCAGTCAGGACTGCCAGCAGGCTGTAAGCAAAGGCAATAAACCCACAAATTCAAGTTCATTTAAAAATCAATCAGGTCATCACCTCAGCAACTTCCACACGACGCTCCATCTCACTCTTTCTCGCTTCACCACGTCGCCGGCTCACCCCAAATGATTGGAGTCACCGAGCCATGTGAGCGATGAAGTGAAATAGGGAGGTGAAAAATGCATGAAATAAGTAAACGTATGAAAAACTTTCAGGTGCTTATGTCTCGGTGAGCAAAGGAGAGGGCGCTCAGACACGAGGCATGGCTGTTATTTCCTTCTGTTGGTAGAAATGGCATGAAATACAGCCTATTTCACAGGCTGCTGCGGGACGTGGGGCCAAAACAGCACATATTCACTCCCAATTAAACACTTCACTTTGCAATAGAGCACAAGGTGATGAACCCACGCTCAATGTCGCCACACTGTGTAATGATTGCAGTTATCAGGAGTTCATTCTGGGGGCGCTGCTTATGTTTGTTGATGATGGAATTCATTCTCAGCATATGTGTGAAGGGCTACCGCTATGGTTGATATTCATGTATGAGAACAATGTGTGTGCAGCTGCATGTGCAAGCCAAGTGTATATGCAAATGGGAGCTATTGCAGACGTGTGCTTGTATTCTGCTGACTGCAATACAATGGACAAGCAGAATCTTTGAGCCAAGGTAAAAATCTGCTGCTGAAGCAACCGTCAAAGCAGTACTGTATCAGAGCTTTGTTATCAGTACTACACAGTTCTGAACTTTATCTCGTACTGTATACACTCATGTGTGCTGAACAGTTTCAGTGGAATTGGATATGCTTTGAGCCTCGCTCTGACTGGTCAACACTTTATCAGTCATTACAGTGAATAAACACAGAGGAAACGGAAATTATTCATACAGCCAACAACAAAAATGACACATAATTCGATTATTTTGATTCTAAAATGAGTAATCTCTAAAACAGGCATGTCAATCTCGCGGCCCGCGGGCTGTTTCCACGCCCCCGTGAATTGGCGTTAAAAATATGGTACAAATAGGCCATTTAAGTTACTTTTTTAACATTCCGCTTTCTCCGCCAATTAAGAGGGTTGAGCAGAATGTCAAAAAAGTAACTTAAAGGGCCTATTTGTACCATATTTTTAATGCCAATTCACGGCCGGAAGTAGGGGGCGTGGCCGGAAATGGCCCGCGGGCCGCGAGTTTGACATGCCAGCTCTAAATAGATATCCATGTAGCCTGAAGGCAAACCGGAATTTGTGCGTTTTTTGCTCAGGTTTTAAAAGACACTATATTTTCCTTTTAAATGTTGTGAGCAAATAGTGACTTTATTCTGTGGCTTAAAGATGTTCTCTGTCTACCACACATGGTCTTTCAGTGAGATACTGCCTGACTTGCTCAGAGGTGCTCATTGTTTGTCCTGTATTATATTCCTAGCCTGGATCAAACAGTGCTGTGATGGCTCCAAGTGTGAATGAAAACATCCTGTCAGCATTGAGCAGCCTCCTCTGCTGGCGCTGAAGTCATGGTTGAAGCATTGCTATATTGATTAAGTACTGTAACAGCCCACCAGGCAAGTAGGGCCCCTGCAGGGACCTGCCAGTCAGCATCATTCCTTTAGTGTGAGAAGTGGAAACATTCCATATCAGGCACACAGGAGGGAAATGAAGTGTGGAAGTGCTCTGCTGACTCTCTTGTTTTGCAAAATATGAATTTTACTTCAAGTGAGACTGGGAACCGAGTGAAAGAAGTCATTGGTTTCCAAATGACTTCAGCACATGTAACACTGGCAGTCAGGATAAGCGGTCAAACGATGCTGGTTATGAACTCACTGAATTAACCCAGGGTTTCCAGATCTACGTACGAGTGCATTTAAATGAAAAGAGCGCCATTGGCGGCTGATTTTACAAAATAAAAATATGAAGCGGTTTCACACCTAATACAGAATGCAAGTAACACAAGGTGATCTGAAAATGTGATGCCAAAGAACAGCATGCCACTGATTGGTCAGGGAGTCACTAGCTGAGTCATGAGAGTGACTCCTTCACCAGACGTGCTTGGTGGCAAGAGAGAATGAGCGAATCCAGAAGGTGCTAGACGAGAAATAAGAACATTTATCGTGAGGTCTCCGAGCTAATGGCTGAGTTGCACACAAATTACGTTAAGAGACTACTGCCCACGATGCTATATCGTCTCCACCCACCCTGAGGTAGTACTCAATTGTAATAGAAACATAACCAGACCGTTTTGAGTCGAGTCGGCTGTGCTGAATAGGTCCTAGTGGAAGCGTAGCGTTACTCTGGACGCCATTAACTTGGCCTCCAATACTGTGAGAAATCTTGGTGTTATTTTGGATCAGGATATGTGCTTCAGTGCACATAATAATAAACAAAAAAAATGTAGGCCTGCTTTTTTCATCTTCACAATATGTCTAAAAATAGAAACATCCTATCTCAGCGATGGAGTTTGGATTTGAAAGTCAGTTTCAAGATTACGCTTAAAACTTTCCTTTGATAAAGATTATCATCAGGGCTGATCCAGGAGACCCTGAATGATCCCTCAGCTGCGGGACCTTATGTGATGCACTGAGCATTTCTTCTCCAATCACCTCCACTTTTTACTCCCCACATGTTCATATACCAAACTTATGTCTTCTCTTTCCATTAGTTTCTTTTCTTCGCTGGTCAGGGCAGATGGCTGCCCCTCCCCGAGCCTGGTTCTGCCAGAGGTTTCTTTCTGTTTAAAGGGAGCTGTTCCTTCCCACTGTTGCAAAGCACTTTCTCATCGGGGTCATTTGATATTTAGGGTCTTCTCAGGAACACTGTAGTGTCTTTACAATATAAAGTACCTCAAGGTACTGTATTGCTGTTGTGATTTGGGGCTATATAAATAATCCTGGCTCAAACTGAATTAAGAAATTATACATGTACTAAGATGCCGTCATTTGGACTCAGTGTAGTCTTCAGAAAATGCTGGCCTGTGTTTCTCTGTTTAACTTTCATGCTGTATATAGAAGTTGACTATGTGGCTGTTATTTGTCAGAGATACACATCTGTCTGGCCACATTAGGTAAGGTACAGTATGCAAATCAGAGATCATTGATACTCTAAATGTTTTCTGTCTTCTGTGTGTTTAGTTGTGCAATATGAAAGAATGAATCACTGAAAAACATAGATCAGAGAAGATAAAGGCAATATTAAGTAAGTAAAGTAAGGCACCTCACAAGGTGAAGGGTTTTAAATTAGTATTTAATATGAGCCAGATTCAGGTTGGCTGCCCTCCTGACCTCTTAATAGTAACATGGCAAAATCACTATGAGAAATGAAAGTACGCGGCCTCAACTTATTCATATTCTGGTGCTGCAAATTAAGAAATGGCCAAAAGACATGGATGAGTCAATCACCGGCTATGCATAGACAACTTGTTGGATCCAGTGGAGAATAAGTTAATTTAATTGCAAAGGGAACAAGAACAGCTTAAAGAATGATGGACTGTGAATTACAGAGTTTGATTAAGCTACAGCAAAATTTGCATTTAGCATTGTTAGAAGTGATAAAGAACATAAAGAAGCGCCAACATTTTCACACATTTTGTTAGAAGATTGCTCATATACCTGCAATAGTGTCATGAGCAAATTTTTAAAATGAACACACAGTCCAAATCAAACACTTATGCCATATAAACTCTGTAAAAATGTTTGTAGCAACAAATGCTTCTTGGAAATATCACAGGTGCAATTGTGGGTAGAACAGCAGAGTTGAGTATTTCGGTCCCAAATCTTCTCTGCCAGTTTATTCTGCTATTGAGTTTGATTTGGGCTTCTGGTACCCTATGTGCAGACAATCAGGCTTGTCATCAGTGGAGGTAATCTCAATGCAGAGATTTATTAAAATGAGATTCTGCAACCAATAGCAATCCAAACTCTGTCAAGTCTCGCCCCCATGGAGCAGGGTTTATCAGAGACTACCTCCACAGTTTGGGAGTGGAGAGGCTGGAAAGGCCTGCTTGCAGCCCTGACCTCAACCCCAATGATCACTTGTGGGGTCAGCTGTTCATGCTAGAGTGACCAACACAATTACATTTGATGACTTGCTGACAAGAATAGGATTGAAGAATAGGATGCCACCCCGCATGACTGTGTGACCAAGCTGGTGACCAGCATTAGGAGGCTGTTGTGGTTGATACTTTGACATGACAGGCTGGGAGTGAACCATCAACCTTCACATTGATAAATTACTATTCTATCCTCTGAGCCACAGCAACATTACCCACGGACAGGTCCATACGACATGCGAAGTCGGAGGTGGGCGTGGTCAGTTGGAAACGTGAATATAGCTCGTATTTCAGGGACCTGCAGAAACGATGGATGCTTACGTTTTGGTTGGAGGACATGTTGGCTCTTCCACGTGCTACTGAGACCCCTGTCTGTTAAATTTATATTGTTTTTAATAAAATTTCCATTATGTCTCAATTCTTCAGACTTCAGTTATATGTTTAGACTCTAGAAAGTGTGACGTTCTGCTACATGGTACTGAACAGGAGTGGACCTCCAAACTCATTGTACATTCTGTATAATGACAATAAGGCATTCTATTCTATTTTATTCATCCAACCCAATAAACAACACCAAACAAGAGTCAATGGGTGCAACTTACATACTCAAGGGGTAT
>VOQJ01022900.1:28070-41325 GCA_015052665.1 Apistogramma diplotaenia | reverse complement strand
GGGGGGGGGGGGGGGGAGGAGAAAAAATAGGGGGAAAAAGGGGGGTTGGGATAAAAATTTTGTTCCCCGCCCCGGGGGGGGGGGGGGGGGGGGGGGGGGGGGGGGGGGGGGGGGGGGGGGTGACAGACACAGACAAGTGCTTTAAGCATAGTGGAAAAGGGATAAGATAAAGCAGTGCAGGAAGGAGAAGTGTGCATGTGCACTTGAGAGGCAGAGAGGACAAGAGTCTGTGAGACAAAGAGGAAAAGAGGTAGCTAATGTGGTTTACATTAGAGGTTTGATAACATACAAAGTATTTTTTAATTGAACCAATAGAGTGATGATAGGAGGGGCCGAGAGAGCTAAAGCAGGAAATTTGAGAAGGACAAAGGGCTGGGAATAATGGGCACAAAAATAACAAAACCGATCAATCAATCAATCAGGCCTGCAGGACTTTTAAGCATCAGGGTTTAGCATCTTTTAGCCCTCTGTTTTAGTTTACTCTCACAGCCAAAAATGCCCTAAAAATCTATTGTGCACTCCTATTCTGCCCCATCCAAAAATATGGCACATGTACTCAACAATGCTTTGTGCAAACCTGTGTCAAGACATCTGATTTATCTGATTCAACTTACGCCAAGATCTGGGTTTGAAAAGTTGGTTGAAATACTGCCAGTCAAAATAAATGAAACGCAGCCACATCTGATTAACCGCCCGAGTGTGGGTGGAGACCAAACTAGAGCACAAAGGAGGTTCATTTTATCAGGTTACCAGATACATGCCTCCAAAATGCCTGAATCCTGAATGCATAAAATATATAAATGTTTATCAATAAAGTCGCCATGATGAAAAAAAAAGAAAAAGAAAATGAGAGTTCCTAGCTTTATGTGCCTCTGGGGAATAATAGGGGTGATGCACCTGGGCGAGGCAACGTGTCCTTTACACCAACAGACAAAAACAAAGAAACAATAATAACCATTTAGCAAATTGCAATTAAATTGGTCTGAGAGCTCATGTACCCAATCACAGACCAGACTGGGTGAACTGATGTGATGTCACAACATTCATTTCCATCCACATTTGAACCAAATTTTCACCAAGATGTTGTGTTGATGATGGGACGGTTAAGTCTTCGCCAGCACATCCCAAAGAGTATCCGGACTCTCTGGTGGCCAATCCATGTGTGAAAATGATGCATTCACTTTCACTGAACCACTCTTTCACAGTCCCATTGAGTCCTGGTGTTTTCATCTTGGAATATGGCAGTGCCATCAGGGAATAAAAAAAACATCCATTAATGGAAAACCCTGGTCATTCATTATATTCAGATAGTCAGCTGACCTGATTACTTGGGCACTGCTGAACCTCAGTGTGAGCAACTGAAGCTAACCCAGATCATCATACTGCCTCCACATGCTCACAGGGTAGGCACTATAGGCATGATGGATGCCTCACTTCATTCACCTCCCTTCTTACCAGATTTTGGTCACCGCCCCACCTCCAACACCCATAAACCTTTAGTTGGTGGTGTTGGACCCTTAACCCTTTAGCTTTAGCTTTTATCTCACATAGGCTCACCACTGGGAGCATGTGAGGCTCCGCTTCTGCATGAATTTCACTGTCAGCCATGAACGCAAGGCTCTTCGGACATCCACATGCGACTCTTTTTGTGACCATGTGGCCCTACTACGCATGCATTCTTCACGTGGAGTTGAATAAATCACTAAGAATGAGCTCTCAAATAGAAAGCAAAAGAGAAAGCGGACGTGCGAGAAAGGTTTTAACAGCACCAGCTGTCAAGCATGTGCTGCTGCTTTGCTTTTCTGTACTGCAGAAAATGGCAGAGAGGGGAGAGAGAGAGAGGTTCAGCAAGACGGGCGGGCCGACAGAGAGACAGAAAGAAAGCGTGAGACAGAGAGAGAAAGAAAGAACGTCTGTGTTGGTGCCAGAGTGAAGTATAAGGTTTCCTGAGACTTGTTTTCCTGACTTAGCCATTCTGTAAGCCCTCCATCCACCTCCCCTGTTACACACACACACACACACACACACACACTGCTCGCTTCTCCTCAAATCGCACTACATATCGCAGGAGATAGAGGCTTTCGGAAAAGTGAGCCTAGTTCCCTTGGGCTATTCCCAAACCAGCGCTCCGGTTACACCACCACGTTCCAGAGTGCAGATCCTGAGTGTTGGGCTGAGTTTACTTAGGCAGACGCCTCTCTCCTCAAAAACACTGCACAATCACCCCCAGAGCACTTAATCTCTGTTATTGGAACTCTGCTCCTATCAGTCCCCTTCCATCTAAATATTATTGGAGGCAGAGATAATAAAAAGTTGCAATAAATATGTGAAGTAACATTGGGAGCGCACAGCATGTCCACTTCCTTAGCAGTTTACATTTGAAATGAATGTGTTAATACGAGAGGGGTGCATATGTAACCGCTGGCTCGGTGGAAGGGCTTAAAAAATGCATGTGTGACGGTGAAGTTCTTGATTTAAAAGCCACAGTTGGCTGTGACTAACGGTAAAACCGGCCAATGAAAGTGTGCTTCGGAGTGAGGATGTGTTTCATCTCCAGGCCATTAAAAGAGCCATCAAGTCGGCCTTCGCGTTAAATTGTCTGTGCTCCATTTACGGTTGATCTGATTGCTCACTCTGGAAGATGGCTCAGAGTCAAAAGATGCATCATCTTTATGCAGCAGTGACGTGGTTTCCCTGCAAAAGCAGCTGACAACTGCAGAGACACTAAAGGTAAAGAGATAAGTCTGCGGCTGGGGAAAATAGGATGTTATTTTAGTTTATTTTATAGAAAATGCAGGAAAATGTTATGTTATATAATAAGTGGTATGATATATAATGTATACTAAAACTGTCTACAAGCAGAAATATCATATATATAATTAGCAGAGGCCGACAGATTTATCAGTATATGAAAGCTTGTTTCCACCACTGGAAAAAAAAAATTGTACTACTAACCCAGTAGGGTTAGTATCTCAAAATTTTGACTTTAGAAACTTTGACTCTAGAAATTTTGAGTTCCATATCTTTAAATTTCATCTTACTCTGAAGTTTCAAGATAGCAAACCAAATTTTTGAGATAACTCAAAATTCCAACTTAGCTCTACTTGGCAAATCTTTTATTTACTTATTTTTTCCAGCAGCAGAAACAAAATGCTGTCTAAGGACACCAGGGACAAAACTGTAGACCTGCATGAGGCTGGGATGGGCGACAGGACAACAGGCAAGCAGCTTGGTGAGAAAATGGAAGAAACACAAGATGACTGTCAGTCTTCCTCAGTCTGGGGCTCCATGGAAGATCTCGCCTTGTGGGCGGTGGATTAAAATCCTGCAGGGCATACAGGGTCACAGGTTGCAATTGCGTGAACAGTGTGCCAGTGGGGAGTAAATGGCCATATTCAAAGAAGCTGCCTGACCTGTTGTGTGCCCGGATGTTGCACCTGCAGGAGCCAACAGACTGAAAACTGACTGGATCACCTCACAAGAGGTGGTTGCTAGGTGATTGCTAACTGGTCTCTCGGCCTGTGTGACTGAGGCGTAAGTCTGTCACTGACTTCTTGCACATTAAGTGATGTAACAGATACTATAAGCTAGCTGTGCACTGAAGTAGGTGCAAAGTAAGCTAGCTACACACGATCTGCACAACATAGCTAACCTACTGGCTAACTGGAAAGGGAACATCCATTTTTGCTAGTTCAAAACTCTTAACGAGTTGCTTTTCCCAGTAGGTAACAATAATGTAACAGATTGCTTCTTAATATTAGAAATCTTGAAATGTAACAAGTTACTTATGAAGTTAACTCTGGCCAACACTGCTAACCATTATACTTGCACAGAAATACTTTGGATAATTAGTTTCAGTCTTTGCTGTCTGTGGTTTATGTGATATGTTCCACACGACATGAGGTAGCAGGAGGCAGACACACATCACTGTGCAGTAGTGCACATTAGGAATCCAGAAGCCACAAGTACAAGTTGGTTTTCCTTCTCTCTTGTCTCCCCCTTTCTCCCCCTGAGCCAAACCACACTTTCTGATACTTCAGCCTCTGTCCAAATGATTCATTCAACCATCCACCCACTAAAGAAACACTGAAACAAAGAACGAACGCAACATAAAACAGCCTATACTTTTCCAACCACATGCTTTTGCACACACACTCTAGCAAACTCACACACATGCACACAGCAAGTTTCATGTACCCACTTGCATGCCTGCAACACAAAAAAAAAGACGCACATGTACTCGTCCAGATATGGATCAAATACACACATATCGGATTACACGGCCTTGTTCACCATATTCCACATCATTCCATCTCCATCCACGCAGACGCATGCGGCATCTTTTCCTGCAATAAAGCCCAAAGACAATACCGCTCCTGCCGCCGCAGGTCCCGACCCACTTCCAGCCCCGACCTGAAGTGACATCATTCCTCTGTTCCCCTTCTCTGCACTCACCCTCCTCTAATAAAGGGCTGCGTTCCAACACAAATCATCCAGCCTTGTCCTTAATGACAGGGTAGAACTAAGTGATGCCAGGGGGCAGGAGAACTGGAGGTACTTTGGCCTGGGTAGCTGCCCGTTGAGGATTCCTCCCTGAAACATGTGGTTTGCTTCTCTCTGAATGGAGCTCAGGCGGAGGCATGGATGGATGAAGAGAGCAGGGAGCAGGGAAATGGGAGACCACAAAGTAAGCTCATAGCCCAAAGGGAGAGATCATTTGTAGCTCAGGTGGGATATGATTCTGCTTTCATGTCAGGGTGGCTTTCTTCTGTGGATGGCATTAAATAGCAGAAGTATACCCTTTGGACAGAATATGAGGATGAGGTTTACTCATGCAATTCAATCGTTTTTGCAAATTTCCTACTGACATCAGGACATATGGGTGCTATTTAATCCTGTGGTTGGGTTTAGGGTTATGCACATGACATGACCATGGTTTATTTTTGACCCTCCGTTGCACGTACAGGCGAACAAATGAAGGAAATAATGAAGTTCTTCAGCAGTTGTGGAAAGTAAATCCTTTCCAAGGCTTTAAAGTGATTTGAAAGGAGACAATAATAGGATTTCCACAGTCTTGAATTAAAATTTATGAACCTGTCCTTGGTGGCTAGAATATCGGGGAAAAAACATAACATGCAGAGTCTTTATGACAGTCTCTTCTAATAGCAAGTCCTAAGTTAAGTCCTTATTTAAAAAAGTCTCCAAGTTATGTCCCAAATCATCTGATATAAGTCAAAGCGAAGTCTCTAGCTTTGTGAAGTCTTCAGTAGAGCCTCCGATCATTAGAGACAACGCCGAAGTCCAAGGTGAGTTACAGCTGTCTTATAAGGTTTACGAACCTCACTATGTAGTTATGGCCAAGGACCAGCCTTGTTCAATTTAGGAATTACTTCAAACAAGCTGAAGCTACTCAAGTTAGTCAAGAAGAGTCTGACCCAAACGTCAAGTCTTGAAATAATCTATCTGACTTTACATTGTGAGTCCTGGATGACAAAATCAGCCAAGCTGCAAGTCTTGCAACAGCAACACTCAAGTCGAGTTTCAAGTCTTTCAGGTCCCGACAGATGCGTTCGCATCAAGTTACCACAATCCAAGACAGGTCCGCGATGAGTCTCATCTTCCTCTTTTCTACAGAGGCAGCGCCACTGTCTAATCGGAAAGCTGTTAAATGCCTTTCCACGGAAAACACCGGAGCCAAAAAGCCAGCACACGCTGCAAAATTGCTGGAAACCAGTGACATCAGTGGCTGCGGGAGGAGCTACCACAGGACAATCAGAGCGTATTCACAGATGCAGCCCACAGATTCTGTCCATTGTGATTATGACACACAATATCACAACAATAACTCAGACAAGACATCGATATGCAACAATTAGCTCTCCAAACCTGCTAAAATGCTGACTGGAGTCACTGGGAAAGACGTATTAATGCAGTACAAAGTGTCCAGCCTTTGGGCTTTAAGGACAACAGAAGGAGTTAACTCAAAGTCAAACTGATGCAACTTCAGTTTGACTCCTCAAATGAACTTTCTGCTCGGAACCTCTACAAGCGTGGATGTGAAACTTAAAAGTCACCGTTTATTTTAAGCTGCGAAGTGAAACAAATGAAAGGGGAGCCTCTGCAGAAGCTTGCATGTTGCCAAAATCTGCAACAATAACATTTACAAAGTTATTAGCTGGCGTACAAATATGACACGCTCTTACTGGACTGAGGATTTTAAATCACATCTAAAAGATCTGCCTGTTTTAAGTCTGAGGTCCTTGATGGTTTGCTCAGTCTCTCTGTAAATGTTTTCTACTGCACTCTTATTGTAGCTGATTGTTTTTCCAATAATAGAATTTAGTTATGCTTTTATTCTCATTGTCTGACTTCCATTCATGTGAGTCTGCTGTTTGTAACTGGGTTCTTGGAGACCTGGATTGCAAACGAAAGTGCTTGTAGAGCACTTTGGGTCAACTTTTGCCGCAGAGGAGTTACAAATCTAAATCACGGTTGTTCCAAAATGCAAAAGACTGAGTGATTCCTTAGAGATCAAAGATTTTCTTTTTAAGAGGCTTGCAGATTTTTTGGACTACTCTAGGAAGGTAAATGCATTGAACAGATACAGTAGATCCTCCGCCTGGACAGAAATACAGATTACCAGCCTTTCTAATCATTACGGGGATGATCGGGTTGCGTCAGAGCGATCCTGCTCTTTGTTTGATACTAGCCACATGTGAGCCTGCCTGCCTGGGGCTGTAAAGCTGTCATTATTCTGGGTCAGCTCCATGAGGATCTCCTTAAGGGCCACCATATACTCACAAGGACACAAACACACACAGCAGAAGGATTCCACCTCCCTCCGTCTCCATGGGGAATGGGCCAAGACCAGACGGCCTGTGTTCCGTCAAGGCGTCCAAAATTCCATGGCTTTCCCAGAATTCCCGGACGGAGCCAAGTCATATATTCTGTTGTCATCCGCAAGGCCCTAATGAACACCCACGGGGAACACAGAGGCAGATCTTGTCTGTTCACCCACACGCCATTTACACTAAAATGAAAATACACTCCAAATATGACTCACCGTACACCACTGCGGTTACTTAATATCTATTAAAACGATTTAATTCACTTTAATACAGCCGCTCGTGTGCAGAGAGGTTCGACTCCTTGAATTAATTAGCATTGTGTTTAAACCACTAATAATGAGACACAGTTCCTGCTAGCTGAATCAGAAAAATAAAGAAATAAAATAACAGGGTATTGTGAATATTTTCAGTACTGTGAGTCATTCAGTCCTGTTGCACGCCGTCTCCAACTAAAACAAGAATCAGTATGTCATATTAGATCATAATATTACACATTTTTAATCGAGCTTTATTGCATTACATGCTGTTAAGCGGCTCTGTGAAACGGCATACCTTCTGTATTGTTCACAATATAATTTTTAAATGCCGTCTCGGGGTTACGCTGTTTATTTTGTTATAGTCCCTCAGATGGAGGGGGAGCGAAAGTGCTGTGCCAGGAAATATGAATGAAAACTGGCCTGCTGAGTTTTTTTTTTTAAAAAAGAAGTAGTTTCAAAAGAGCTTTCCATGGGTTTTTTTTTAAATGTAAGTGATGGCTTTGATATGCTGCAGACTTATTTTCACAAATGAATGTGTCAAATATTGAGGTACCTTATAAATCACCCTCCCTCTTCTCTTTTCCTAGCCTTTCTGAGAGGTTTGGAAGAACAGCGTGATTGCTTACAGCTCTGGCCCTCTCTGTCAGTAACCTTGCCTAAGTCAACAGTGGCCCCGCTGCTTTACTGCATAAGAAATTCTGAAGATTATATTGGGACTATAAGACGGAAACCTGCTACATACCTTGATTGACGGCCGAGCCTCACACGAGCTCAGACTGCGATGCTGTAATGGTGTGTGTTTAGGATGGGTGACAGTAACGTTTCAATCGGTGTGTGCGTGCGTGTGGTTTTCTGTTAATCAGACAGCTTGACTGACTTAAATGTAATTGTGGTTTTCAACATTTTGCTTCCACAGAACCAAATGGAACATGGGGATACAAAAGAGGAAAAGATGGCCTGCAATGATGAAGTCTGTCCATAAGAGAGACTTTCCTCTCTTCTGAGGAAGAAAAAAGAAAGATGTTATAAAAGAAATGAACTTCTTTTTTCCAACCTTATATTATAATTAATTGCTTAAACATTTCCTGCACAGATCCATGTGCGAACAGGAGCCAAGCGACGGGCTTTTGGCCCCCTTTGAGCCGCGTTTGAGAATTTCCTACTTACCTCATTTCAGAGGTGTTGCTTAATCTCATTCACTGGCTGCCTGAAGAACCATGAAGAAAGAAGACCCAAATGAGTTCAACTATGAGGATTACTAATTTCAGCTGGCGTTTCTTTAAGCCTCTGAGACCAACAGTAAGACTGTTCCACCTTTGCATACTTTTGTGTTTTGTCATTGTTACAGTTTTACACGTCCTAGCACAAGCAAAACATCAGCCAGTTATAGGACTTAGGTACACTTTAACAAGGGATACTAGCAGATAAAACAAAACTATACACTCACCGGTCAGTTCACTGGGACCTGCTGAAGTTCCAAATGAGCATCAGAATGGGTAAGAAAGTGGATTTAAAGTGATTTTGAATGCAGCACGATTGTTGGTACCAGACGGGCTGGTCTGAGTGTTCAGAAACTGCTGATCTACTGGGATGGGATCTTATGGTTAGTGCTGATCAGGTGACCCTGAATCATCCCTTAGTTATGCTGCTATAGGCCTATGCTACTGGGAGGTTCCCATGATGCACTGAGTGTTTCTTGTCATTCACCTCTTTTTACTCTGTTTATACCCTATTGTGCATTTATTTATTACTTATTATCCAACTTATTATTAATCTCTGTCTCTCTTCCACAGCATGTCTTTTGTCCTGTCTCTCTCTCCTCAGCCCCAACCGGTCACAGCAGATGACTGCCCCTCCCTGAAAGTGGTTCTGCTGGAGGTTTCTTCCTGTTAAAAGGGAGTTTTTCCTTCCCACTGTCACCAAGTGCTTGCTCATAGGGGGTCGTTTTGATTGTTGGCTTTACTCTGTAATTATTGTAGGGTCTTTACCTTACAATAAAAAGCGCCTTGACGCGACTGTTTGTTGTGATTTGGCGCTGTATAAATAAAATTGAACTGAAATTAAATAGAATTTTCCCACGCAAGCATCTCTGGGGTTTACAGAGAAGTCTGGAGAAGAGAAAATATCCAGTGAGCAGCAGTTCTCTGGCTCAGAGGAGAATGGCCAGAGTGCCTTGAGGTAAGGCAGCAGTAAGTCAGATGACCACTTGCTACAACCAATGTGCAGAAGAGCTTCTCTGCATACATGGAATCTTGAAGCTGATGGTTCCAAGCAGTGGAAGACCACACCAGGTCCCAATCCTGTCAGCTGTACAGAAAACTGAGGCTACAATTCACTCAGGCTCACCAAGACTGAACGGCAGAAGATAGGAAAAATGTTGTCTGGTCTGATAAGTCTCGATCCCTGCTGCTACTTTCAGGTGGAAGGGTCAGAATTTGGTGTAAACACCATGAAAACATGGATCCAACAGTTCAGGCAGTTGCAGGTGGTGTAATGTATTCTTGCCATATTTTGGGCCCGTTCATACCAACTGAGCATCATTTAAACACCACAGCCTCCCTGAGTATTGTTGTTGAACACCTTACAACCTTACATTAAGTTACAGTAGCCTTTATGGCCTCAGCAACCCTAAACTGGATGGATGGATGGATGGATGGATGGATGGATGGATGGATGGATGGATGGATGGATGGATGGATCAGAGGTTTACAGGGATTCATCCTCTAGGGGGCATTAATGTTTGGACAACCTTTCATACAACTATTCTGGACTAGAAATGTGGGGTCATTTCAGCAACAAACAAAAAAAATCAGTCACATCTGCTGAAAAAGGTTCCAACTGAGCCTTAAACAATTATTTTCACACAGACAGAATCACAGCTACCTTGGCCCTGCATCAAAAGATAATGTAGGTAATGAGACACTTAATATGCTATAACTTGTTTGGACAAGTCAGCTATCTCACATGGTGATACGATCTTTAAAGTTTTACTCCAAAAGTAACGTTTTTCCTGTTACTCTACATTAGGCATTAAATTGGTGCAGGTTTGACACGGAAACTATGATATATCCACTGATACTGATGCTCAGAGTTGGTAAAAAAAAAAAATAAAAAAAAAAACACTTGAAATGGATGTCAAATTGATTTGGCTGCAGTTTGTAGCAGAGCTGAGAAACTGTCAGATCTGAAAATTCCATGCATCTACACTCCCGTACTTAATGCATTATGGATCGAAAATGCTGGAAACAATAAGACAAATTAAAAGCACAAAATTCGAGCCAGCCGCGTGTACTTTTCAGGCCAGTCACATGAAGGTTCGTTTCTGCGTGGCTTCATTAGATATGCTAAAGTTACAAGAATCAGCTGACACTAAGGCGGAGTCAGGTTGGAGACACTCGCTTTTAAACATGGCTAAAACTTGTCATTATGGTAACACAAAAAAGCTCAGGATGAGTTTAGTGCCATTTAAGTCCAAAACAGGAATTGTGCTAATGACTACTCTGAATAATGTGAAAATTACTGTGCTACAAATGAAACTCTTGCTAAATACTACATGAATGTTTGTAATGAGTTTGTCTAATAACAGACTTGAAGTGACAAAAACCACAGAACATGTTTTCACACGTGCGCTGCTGGGTGGCCAAACGGCTGCGCAGTCTGTTTATAACCAGTTCCTGTAAGATTACAGAAGCAAACAAGAAGCACGGATGATGCAAAGACGGTGCATCTTTGCATCATCCGTGCTTTACCATTGGCTCTCCGTGCACAACCCCTTTAACTAAGAATTGACACACTGCAGCAATGAACTGCAATGCCTTCACGACTGGGCAATGGGGATGCAACCTAAAACAAACCATAATTATCTATTTGTGGTCCTGCTTGGGGCAAAAAAGAACATAATACAAAAGCACACACACGATGCTTGGAGTTCCAGTAAGTTCCACGACCACAGTTTAGTGTCAGGGGGGGATTCTGGGTTCCTCTTTGCTGTACTTCTTTGCTTTGTTTCCTGAATGATGCATGCAAACACACACACACACGCAGCAAAAGTAACACTAGCTCACAAGCCATGGTGTCCACGGGACAGTTTGCACTGCTGGCCTGCTGTGAGCCGGGGCCCGAGTCTTTTTTCCTAGACGCTGCTTCAGACTTACTATCTGTTTCCACAGCCGTGCGCCTGCTGACCCAAGAATGTGCACAGCACTCGGGTACGTTGTTTTATGAGACTCAGCAGTGTATTTGAAATGTGAAATGTAGACGCTGCTTATTTTGTGAGAGAAAGCCAACTGTGAGAGTATGTTTGCACTGGTGTGTGTTAAATTTATCTTTAAGTGATAATCTGAGACATTTTGGCGACATTATTGGTGATATGTAGTAACGGCTTTAGTGACATGCATGCAGTGTACAGTACACTACCATTAGCTGTACTCCTGCATCTGGAAAGTGACACATTTCTGCATTGGGTTTGGAGCGATTTGGGCAATAAAAGAGAACTCCATGGATCCCTTTAAGACCCACAACACAAAAGGTCAGCCAGACCATGTCTTTACATTCATACATACAGCAGTACCATCAGTACCATCAGTCCATCAGCAGCAGGAAGAGTTCAACTCACCACACCTGTGTGGAGACAGGTTGCCTCGTGTCAGGTGACCTGTTAAATCACCTTTCATTCAAAAGTGGTCACCCGGAGGTTGAGGGTGTTGTACGCTCAACTCTTGGGCAACCAATTAGTCACAGAATGCAAAAACAATTCAATGCAATCAACAAGCAACCATCTATTTTTCCTAGTTACAAGGAGGTTGCCATTCTATTTTTATTCTAGCGCGACTGAGCCATAAGTCTGTTCATTTACACGTCTTACAGAAAATAACAACCATTTAAAAGGAGTTATCCTCCCAAACTGTAACACTTCCAGAAAGAGAAACAAATACCACAGTTGCATCTTCATATGTGTCATCAAACGGCTCTGAGAACTCTCTAATGTTCTTGTTTCACTTTTCCACACTTGGCATGGTACCAGCGAGGCGCCCGCGCTGCTTGTATTTTACATACTTCTCCACCCCTTCCTGAATGCTGCTGCTTCAGCAACCCTGTGACCTGTCTGTCGACCCTTGTTCCCATGGCAATTAGTTCAAAACCTTCGCCAATTATCGGCCGCTCTCGAAGTCATGCTTAACAAAGTGCCGACGACGTGCCACCACTTTCCTAAACCTCCTCAATAGCTGAGAGAGATTTGTGTGATGGGTTAATAGCAGGATAGTAAAAGTGCTGCAGAGGCGACATTGTTGAGTTCCCGTTGGTTTATGGTGCGCTGTGACCCCCGTTGAACGTTTTATAGAGAAGTGTGTCTATCATGGGATAAGGGTAGCATAAAGAGGAACCATAAAAGCCTGGTGAGGACTCTGAGGGCCTCTACAGAAAAGAGACGTCAGGCGCAAGTTTGAGATGAAATCTGATTCACGGCGCGGCAAGACTGGAGAGCCGAGGGCCATGCTGCACAACCTGTTACACACTGCCAGGCAAGAAACAGAGATTGAGTGTCTTTCTATTCTGTGTGTAGGTGACGCGTCCCCTCAAGAATGTGGTTCTCTTCCTCTCGCCGCTCGTTTCAATTTCCCCTCTGCCTGCTTACTTCACTCGCACAGCCGAGGAGCTGTCGCTTGAGGAATCTGGAAAACACCAGCGGGGAATGAGAGGAATTTCTGCTTTTCGTTTTTCCTTAACCACCCCCTCACTCCTTTGCTCTCTTTACTTTGGACGCCTCTGCACAGCCGGGCTCTTGAGTTTTCTCTTGTTTCTGAATGCGGCCCAACAATAACAACCTCTCATAAACAATGGGGCTTGTTGATTTGGGGGTAGTGAAGGAGAGTGGCCGTTGCTGGCCTGTGCTGTCAGCTTCGCTGGCAGCGGGCCTCACGAATGGTCCTAAAAGCACGAAAGTACAGGCTACATCGAGGACTGTGAAAGATTTAAGGGCAACTTTAAATATGCACCATCTCTGAAGGACCATAAACACATGCTTTAGTTCTTTCTTAATCTATCTTTCTTCCAGAAGGACTTTGATGGACCAAACTCTGAAAGGGGATGCTGGTCAGTGTCAGGAAACCACAAAAACACAGGGGGGGGGGGGGGGGGGGGGGGGGGGGG
>VOQJ01022900.1:0-13996 GCA_015052665.1 Apistogramma diplotaenia | reverse complement strand
CCGAACGGGAGCCCTCAAAAGCCTCTTTTTCTGCCTCTAACAACCATCCCAACCCCCCCCCCCCCCCGGCCCCCCCCCCCCCCCCCCCCCCCCCCCTCACTGATTACGGCAGCATCCACTCATGAGCAGTCCTTATATCCAGATACGGACCTCCTCACTCATTACCATCCACCGTGGCCTCTCGTGTCTTGCAATCAGTCTCTTCCCTCGAACAAAGGGCGTCACCAGGTTAACAATGTGGTCCCACGTCTGACCTGCTAAGTTCAGTTCAAGCTGTCTGAGGAAGATCCTCTCCTGGTGATGACTCTCAGGGGGCTGCGGGATACAGAGCTCCTCTTCTTCCAGTGTACTGTAAAGGAAAGGAGGAGGAGAGAGTCAGGGATGTTGGCTTAGCTGGCACAGCTGAATTATTAACCCTGAAAGCAAAACCTTGAGTAAGAGTGAGGCTGTTTATTCACTCCCGCATAGGACAGTTCTAAGTTTGTCATTACTTGAGAACAGTACATTGTGCGACTGTTGGGGAAAATGGCACCAAATAAGGCTAGCTGAGGACATCGTGGAGTTTGACCTTTAAACCTAAAGTCTTCTTGGCTCGACTTTATTTATAAAAAAGGCAGCAAATTCTCACCTTTTCCCAGACCAGCGGGCAGCGTGGAGCTCTTTGCTTTGGCTGGAGAATTGGACGACTCCTCTGCAAGCTTTCCTTTCACCTCTCCCGACGGCAGCGTGGCCGAGCCGGTCTGCTGCCAGTCGCTCAGCGCCCTCTGGAAGGAAACCCCGAGACAGGCCGTCATGTCCCGCGCCCGTTCTGCCCGGCTGCACCAGAACACCCGGCACTGCAGCTGCTGCCCTCGATGTTTGCAGATGTACAAGAAGACGTTGGGTCGGTTGGTGTCTGCGGCGCAGTACGCAATGTCCTGCAGGTAGGTCTTGGTGAGCTGCCGACCCGTGCTCAGCTCCTTGACCTCGACATATCTGGGGCGCACGACAAGGGCGTGATCCTTCCTCAGCTTCTTCCCATTTGCAATACCTTCGAGCAAGTGAGAAATGGCCTCCTCGGCCTGCTCTCGATCCAGAGAGAAGATCTTCTCCGTGCCCAGGTAGTGCACTTTAAACAGGGGGTCGCCGTGGGACAGAGACTCCGTCCGGTCACGGCGGAAGCGGCGCCGCAACTCGGCAGGAGAGTTCTTCAGGGTCTGCATGAGGTGGAAGGTGCTGAGGGACATTATTCGTTTCAGGCTGGGTTTGGAGGAACTGTTAGTGGGAAGCTGGTTCTCTTCAGAGCCTCTCCCAGTCTTCCACCTTCCTTCTTTAAATGGAGCGTGGCTGCATCCACTGCTTTTATCTGAAATGAGGCAGATAAAGACAGTGACGTTAGCAGATCCAGGGATAGCGGTTTAAGCCGAATCAGAGAAAGGGAAGGCAGAAAAAAAACAAAACAGAGGCAGAGTGCTTTCTTAGAAATGAAGTAGCAAGAACTGGGATAAACTTAGATACACTTATGGTGCACAAAAGGGGCAAGTCATCACAACCTGCGTGCAGGCCGGGAAAGGGCAAGGTCACCAAACAGGATTGGTTACAGAAGTGACGCAGTCAGTGTGAAATATTCAGTCCCTGCGGACTGACAGCACCCATTAAATATTTACATAGAGGTTTGCCTTAAGTGCTGCTGTCAGTGTACCCTTAAGAAGCAAACACAATGATCTGGGAACTGGAAATGTGACCAAAAGGTGGTTAATGGGAGAGAAACTAAAAGCTGAAGTGACATGAAGGTAAATGCTTCTTCAAACTGAATTCCATGAATTACAAACTGCATTTCAAAACTTCTGGAGGACCTGAAAGGCTTCTGTGACCGTGTTAAGAAAAAAAAAAAAGCGAGGTCTTATGCAACCACATCTGGCCACCCATTGTCTCCCCATCCTCCAGACCCACAGAGCTGCATGCTATCCATTGTGTTACTCCCCATATTTTTTCCTCTCCCCTCTCTTGGCCATTCTTTCAACATCCTCGCTCCCTCCTCAGAAGTGAGTCGCACAGGGAACCACTGACCGTTCCTAAGGTGGCGCCCATTGTTACTCAAACCCCAGTGCAGGAAACAGCTTTGCACCCCTCCTCTCCATCTAAACATTTCTGATGAAAACAATGACATGCTTATGCGGGTGTGTCTTCTTATAAAAGAGCTGCAGGTTCAGCCCAAGGTTGAGACAAAACCTGCACACAGTACAGTTACACGTGCGTATCATCGCACATGCACAGGTACACAACACCCACAGACAGGACAAAGCTTTTAATTCAGGTAGCGCCTCACGTGTATCAAATAATATCAAGTAATTTAAATTGGCAGCTATCCCACAGTTTTTTGGCAGACGTCAATAGGCCGCCTCATGCAAATATGTCCAATCTCTATTGGACAGAACATTTTGTTTATATCTGCCCTGAACGTGTGCGTTTGTTTGTTTGTTTGCTTGTTTTAAAGACATCTATTCCACAGAGTAATCTTTCATTCAAAACAAGTGGCACGTATAAAATGCTGCATTTGCCATCATTTTGCAGGAAAGCCTGTCAATGAGCAGCTGCTTAAGTTACACGCTCACTCCATCCACGCCGAATTAATAACCAGAATCTAAAAATAACCAAAACAACCCAAAGTTATCCAGAGAAGTGCATGTTTCCCGAAAAAAACACAAACAAACAAACAGAAAAACGAGATAACCTCAATAAGGACAGATTTTGCAGAAGGGTTCGCTGAGACCCGACGTGTCTCCAAACCTGCGCTAAAAGCCACTAAACGCTGAGAAAACCCTCTGATACGTCCTCAGTTGCTATCGCCAACAGGTTTTAAACAGTTACAAGTTTTTTTTTCCTCTCCTAGAGTACCACCAGGCATACAAATGGTCTCATATCACTTCTAAAGACGCGAATCTTACCCGGCGTCAGTTTCATGCAAACGACGTTTTGGCGCTCCTCAGATGAACCGTGTGAGGTCCCGTGATCTCGGGCAGGTGGAAATCCGCTATCCTGCACAAAACTGTGCGACTGCCGGTGAGCGCAACACAACTCTGAAGATGACTGTTTCTGAACTCCGTGCGGCTTACGAACTGACTGACGCACGCCTCTCTCCTCTGTACTCTTGCTTGGATGAAGCCGGAGCCAATGGGACGCCCGTATTTAAACGGCGCAGGCGCGAGCACGTCCCACGCGGACGAGCTTTTGCGTCCGAGCAGCGAGGGCGTGATGACTGGTGGGAGGGCAGAGGGCAATAGTGATGATTTACAAGAGAAGAGGGATTTACAGGCAAGGCAGGGTGGGCAACAATGGACGTGGTTTCACTTACTGGAACTGTTGTTTTAATTTATTACTTATTTACATTTTCTCTGTAGTACCACTGCCTTTAAGCACCCTCTCTCAGCCCCATAAAGGGAAGTGTTATCTTTTTGCACATAATTTCCTAGAAGAAATTTTATTTTTCACTTTATCTGATAAAGTGGAAGAGTGGAAAAGCAATTTTTAAAAATGTTTGGCTTCACAGAGTCTGTTGTGACTGATCACAACCAACATTATTTAACCAGGCAACCTGATTCATTGAGTTCATTATAATCAGTTGTCCTGTAATCAGGTATCATCATAATCCCTTAGCAACTAAATATGGAAAGTGCCTCATACTAATCGATCACTTGTTTCTGGGGACTTGAGTTATTTGAGACTGTTTAGTTGATCATAATTTCCCCTCTGGCCCAGGTTCACACTTTAAGGAGCTTGTTTGTCCAAATAAAGGTTAAAAATCCAAAGCTGACCAGTTTAAAATACGGAGTATATGACCCAGAGAAACTGACCCAAACCATGTATTGACAGAGCTTGACCTTTTTGTCCCATTCTTGTTTCTGGTTTTTGTTTTTTTTTGAATTACTGGAATTCAGAAGAGCTCTGAGAAGATTCGTGGATGTAGGGAAGTAGGACTTGCTGGGGACACAGTGAGATGAAGGCAGATGAGCTCCTAAAGTGAGCAACTGAAAAAAGAAGTGAAAAATGACTTACTTTGCTTCTTGTCATTTACTTGATCAGCGCAATGCTCCAACAGCAGGCTAATTGGGATACTGAAGGAGCTGTGGACACCGTGCTCCTCCAGCAGTTTCACATTTCTTTATTTAACCACACTGAGCAAACATCTGAAACCCACTACCTTTCATTACCATCCCATTGCGTCACAGCCTTTCTCTAATGAGGATCACTGGCCTCACTGGTGCAGATCTGCTGTGGGTGTTTATTCTGAGGGCATTTTGAACAGTGGAAGAGGAAAACTTTAAATGTTTCCATGTGTCCGTGCATTTGTATGTGTGTGTGTGCGCGGCTGGGTGTGCCCGACGCGGTGAAACAGTAGGGCCTCTGTTTCGGCTGGGTTTGGCCCAACAACAGCTAAGTTCTGGACGTCACACTTGCCTCAGTACCTTAGCGGGATACACTGAAACTATTCTTGGGACTCTGGTGACATAATGGACCATCTCAGACATGCACCCACCCCTTCCCTATGCATGTTAGGGAAGGGGTGGGTGCATGTCTGAGATGCACCCACATGCAGCGAGACTCAGCATCCAAGATGTCGCATAGGCAGTGGTGCAGCTGCAGTCCTTGAGTGTGTAAAGGCATGCTGCTGCGTGTTGCTGCACGTTGCATTGGAGATACTGGCCAATCAAGAGACTATTAAGGGCATCAGGCACCAAGGAGAGCAGTCAAAAGGCAAAATAGCCCGGTAGTCTGATACAGACACACCCAGTTACACAGAAGCAAATTGGTGCCTATTATTTCAAACACTCCAACTCCTCACTGTGACTAAAACTAATTGTCAGCACGTTGAAGAGGCAATTATAGGTCATTGTTGGCAAACAAAGGCAACCTCTGGAGAACGAGCAGTCCATTTAGATAAGATACTGCAATATAGCTCCTTGAATGGTCAAAGTCAACGGTCGTCACAGCTCAGCCAGGATGGGATTTGGGAATTTGCACATGTAACAAGACAGACAAGTTGCAGAGAGAGGGAAAAAGAAGCCACAGAAATGGATACTAAGTGACCCACACCTGAAGGCTATCCCAGTTCCAGTGAACCCGAAACTCTCCAAGTCAGAGGCTTTGTTCCAAAGAACAGGTTCCTTTGGTCACTGGGAACAAATTGTCATAAGAGTGGCCTTCATATTTACAGGGTCGAAACCTCTGTTGTGTTTGTCATGCAGGCTCACAGGGATGCACCATTCCTGTAGCTGGAAGCTCAGTAAGCAGAAAAAATTTAAGGAAGTAAAATGATACTGTAAATGTCTCGGTCCATTCATGGTAGAGGTGTGTCGTAGCCAGTTCTCTTTCTCTAAGTGCTCTAAATCAAATGCCATTTATTGATGCCTATCTGCAGCAGTCAACAATGAAGGCTCCATTCCAGTTTGCTATCTGTGAGTCGCATGGAAGCAAAAAGAACTTCACAATCAGTTCCTGCAGCCACTATCGCAGCCAGCACTTTAAAAAGAAGGCTGTGATCTTTGTCAGATGCTGAGCACCACGCTGGCCTGAAGTAACCTACCTGTTAGTCCGGCCTCAAGGCTGAATCGCTCCAGCTGCACGATGGATTAAAGCAAAAACGTCAGCGATCTGAAAAATGAAGCATTTGAATAAATGTTTCCCTTCATACAGCATTCCTCAAAAGCTGCTGCAATAATACCACTTAATAATTGTGGAAAATCCAGGAGGGAAAAATTTGTTGTGTGATTACAAAATTCATGTGCTTAAGTGTGACTTCTAACATATGTTCTATAGATGCAAAAATATTAGTAGTATTGTCGCTGGGAGGATGTTAGCATGCAAACACTAGCACTTCTATGAAGGCTCACAGAGCCTTTATTATGGTGGTAGACACCACTTAAACTAAAGAAAGCAATAGTAGACTCAGCATAGAAAAACATGTGCAGAACACAAAATGATACCACTGACTTTTTATTATTGGTGGAATAAACAAAAATTTTTCTATGTGGTTGCAGAATATTTTAATAAGCCTATCAAGTTATTTGTTTCATTTATTTTATGGTTGTTTCAAGAGTCTCTTTAAGACCAGTTGAATCTCCCATATCAATTTTTTATATGTTTCCATAAAAGCTCCAAAATGCGTTTTATCCAAACACAAACATCATGTCCAACAGTAACCGCCGTGTATTTTTACCAGCTTGGTATGCCAGCAGACATACCAGTTTTGTTGTGCTTGAATGCCAGATGCAGCGATACACTCTGTTCCAGTGGTGTCCTCACCTGTAAGGGGAAGTTGGACGGGGCGTGGAGTTATGAGAACAGGAATGGTAACTATAGATTTATGGGTTACTTTGTGTTGTGAAACAACTGCGACAATAGAGAACACGATAGGAGCACATTATTTGTCCATGTATGGTATAACAAGTGTCCCGTTTGACAAGTTTGATCAGGTTTAAGCCAGAGGTGCTTTACATAAGTTTGTTTTGAGAGTAGGTTAAGATGACTGGGCTGGGCCATGGTGCAGACCTATCTATAACTAAAGTGTCTTACCAAAAAATATTTAAAAAATTGCTAATCATATAAAGGAGGTGTTAGTTTTAATTTTTGCAAACTTGGTGCAAAGTGATCATGACAAGCACGACTAGACATTTAAACAACATCTAGAGGGTCTGGGTTCAATTCCAGCTTGGCCTGGGCCTCTCTATCTGTGTGCAGTTTGCATGTTCTCCCCATGTCTGCGTGGGTTTCCTCCCACAGTCCAAAGACATGCTCTTACTGGGGTTAGTATATCAGCTGGGATAGGCTCCAGCCCCCCACCCCTGGGACCCTGAACAGGATAGATGGATGAATGGTGATCATGTAAAGCACGACTAGGCCAGATTGCAGCTGTAAATAACAGCAATCATTTAAGATTTATTCATGCACACTGTCACATATACAGTTCTATAAAAGAAGTAAATACTAATCTAATGAAAGTTTTAATAAGTACCTCTGGGCTTAAAGGAGAGAAAGAACAGTATATTTAAAAACATACTGATATTTAGAGCAAATTTACCATCAGCTGGGAAGGATGCTTTTTAATATAGCTCATCTACGTGACCTGCATGAAAACAGTACAACCAGTTGTCCAATTAAGAGTAGCAAAAAAAAAAAAGAAAAAATAGCTCGAGGCAGAAGGAATCATTCTCCGTGAGATGCCAAGAGATGAAAATGAAACCTCACAACTATATTATATGCAGCGTATTTCATAACACTTAACCTCAATGTGCTTAAGATGAAAGATAAAAACTTGAAACCCTATGTTAACCTATATATATATATGCATGTACATATATAATATAAAACAAAATAAAAATAATTAAACTGAGCCAAAAACACTACACGGGACTTTTGTGAAACAGGAAGAGTGAGTGTGGAACAATTAATCCCACAGACATTTCCATACTCTCAATGGTCTTGCTCTTCCACTCAAAGTGTTTCAATCATGCAGTGTAAATCTTTTATCCTCGCACTTGTTCAGTTCACACCTTCCCGAACAAGTGCAACAGGGCTCTGGTTTCATAAAGGGAACTGGGTCAGTTTTTTTCCCAGTTCCCGCTGGGGGCTTTGTTGGATCTGTTGGCCTCACAGTCAGGTTTTCCTGTTATTTAACTAAATCAAAAGGAATCAAATCTGAGGAAATAGCTTAAGAAGAAATTTAAAACAAAAAAAAAAAGAAAAAAGAAAAGGCCATTTCCAGCAAATGAAATGAGAACTTTGAACTGTATCACAAATGTGTGGTCTGAAGAGTCTGACATCTTTACCTCAACCTATTTAATCTCACACATCCCTTTAATTCTTTCTTTCTTTTTCTCTGTGGTCCAAACCTTACAGACCCGAGCTTTGAGGGAGAGGTAATTTCCTCAGGACATCACTTAGCTGATGTAATTCTGTGTGTTTGGAGTTTCGATATGTTACACACACATCAGTGGCTGCAGGTTTTTGTGGAAATACAGTATCTCTGTGGAGCTGATTTGCTTGGGCAATCCCCTGATTTCTTCCTTACAGCAACAAGGGGTGTAGATAGATAGATAGATACTTTATTTTATCCCGAAGGAAATTTAAGACAACAAACAAACTCAACAATGACTGGGTGGTTTGCAGTTAAATCTGGTGCATGTATCTCAATATCAGCAAATCACATGACATAATAATGATAATATTTTGATACAGCTGGCCAAGTAACAATAAGCCATTACCTAGATGGTTGCCAAGTGGCAAGACTTGCTTTTTTGAACTTTGATAACATCCAAGTTACTGAACAACCTGCAGACATTCTACGGAAGCTTTTTTAAGACAGGTAAACAATGAATCCAAGATGTGATGAAATAAAGGCACGAGCAGCTCAACTTGGTAATGAGTGATTAAAGCAAGAGGGATTGAACCTGAGTTTTCAAGGTGAAGGTTCATTCAAAAGTTAGGCCAGGGTTCCTCATAGGAGATTCAGTAAATGTGACAAAACCTAGAGTTTCCATTCCCGAAGGGTATAAACCTGTCAGGATCACAAACAAGAACTTCTGCTTTCTTGTCATTAAGCTGGAGAAAATTCTCAGCCATCCAACTGTTAATAGAGTCTAAAAAACTTGGGGCTTAAAGAGATAATGACAAATGTCCTTAAAAGTGCTCAAAATGAAGAGGGAACAGATATAGTAAAGCCCTCAAAGCTGAACCTTGGGGAACACAGTAGGGGACTGGAAGAGTACCTGTACTTAGAAACAGAGATCATTCCTGACAGATATTACAAGAACCACTACAAAGCAGACCTTGATATACCCACCATAATGTGATGGTCAACAGCATCAAAGCCAGAGGTCAGGTCCAACATCAACAAAACTGTACATCAAGATATCATTGGAGATTCTGAGAAGAGCTGTTTCACTGGAATGAGCTCTACAAACCCGCCTGTAATTTAATGACTTGTTTATCCAGTAACTAAGTCATATATATGACTTAGTACGCGATGATAAATACATGCAGATGCTTTACATCCACCGAAGCTAGTTCTTCCACCGTCGTTAAACACAAAATGAAGACTTTGAAAAGTCACTACCTGCTATCACATGTGCCACGTAGCTAATGTTAGCATGAAAACAAACTTAAGTAAGGTAAACAATATTGCTAACCATTAGTCTTTCTTTTGGCTCTTTCAGTGTTAGCACTGAAGGGAGCCAGACTTACTCGAAAACACAGAAGTACTTTGAGATAAAGGCTAACATTAGCATGCTAATTTGAAATGCTAGACCCAGGGGCCCCGTGTCAATGTCATAAAACCTTTTCCACTGACAAAAAAGGGGGGGGCCTACACAAAATTAGGCAGATAGTAGCCACGTGGTTTGAATATTGTGGTGTGTTTTTGTATTTATGGGCTTTTTTTTGTTTAGTGCACTGTGGTAAAATCAGCATAAATCAGCAGCAACAAACAAAGTGGGATAAATTTAGAAAGCTTGTTTTTTCAAAGTCTTATCACATTCATATCTGTGTGTAAACACGCAAGACAGTCTAACATTTTGACAGCAGAGCCAGTAGGAGTGGTCTCAGTTCTCAATCAAAGCGTGTTTGCAGTAGCAACATGTTTACGTGGATGCTGCTGCTGTCTGTAAACTGTGCTGACCTCTTTTTTGACCTTCAATTAAGGGTCTGTTGACCTTCAATTAAGGGTCCATTGATCCTTAATTAAGGGTCAAAGGGTGGTAGAAAATGTATGTCTTGATAGATCTGGAAGGGGAAGCTGGGAGGTTTAAAGTGGCATTATCACTGACATGACATGAGGCTCAGGTCTATAAATATCACTTTGTAGTTTGTGTTGTGACTGAAAGTGGTAATTCATCCCACACTGACAGCACAGATTCAGTGTTTGCCAGCAGTTTACCAAAAGCGAACCCTGGTGCTATAATTGCATCTAAGTTTACCTGTATAGAGGCGTGCCAGATTAATAAATCTCTGTCTTTGTCTGCCTTACAGGAAATCTGGCTGTCTGGTTTATCTTCTTCCCGAAAGTGTACCCGCGGGGCTATTGTTTAATTTTCAACTAAAAGTTCCATTGGATGTGAGTCCCACAGTGAGAAAGTGGCAAAGTGGCCTGACCTTCACAGGAATCACATGACTCAGGCTGTCTGAGGGATGTTATGAAGGGAAGGCAAGGCTGACCGACAAAAAAACAACTGACAACAAAAACCAACATCAGTCAGCTGACCCCTCAAACAGATGTCCTAATAAGGCACTTTAATGGGCCCGTGTGGAGCAGAAGAAATGACACCATGTCTGCTTTTTGCTCATCGAGTAATATTTACATGAGGATTGCATTAGTCTGCTGATGATGTAATTTCCTTTTTTCTTCCCTTCTCTATCAGTCTGAACAGACTTGTGCAGATTAAGCTCAGCACCAGGGGGTTGGGCAGGGGGAAGGGTTTGTCTGGGGGAATTTCTTCAAATCATGAGGCTTATTTTCAAGACTTTTTTTTTTAAACACATGGGACAATGGTGTTTTTGTTCACCACGAAACTTTATACAAGATAAAGAGATCAAGGAATTATGTAACATCCCTGAAAAGAAGAAAACCTGATTCTTTTTAAACATTTCTCAATGAACTATAAGCGTAATAAAAGCCGTTGACCCACATAAATAGCTTTTATTGCAATACTTTCACTAAGCTGGGCTTTCCTTTGCTTTTCATGAGCTTAAACACCATAATGTGGAGGAGCAGTTATTAGTAGATATATGAGGCACTTATTTTGAGTTTATGGAGGCTGAAGGAGGCGGGAGGGGCAGATTTCATCTGTGGTTTCTCTTCTGTTTGGACTTTATTTCAGCCCTATGGACAGCTTATTTTTCTACTGGGCTTCTTCTTTAGAACTTGATAAATGTGGTGTTGACTGCCTTGTTATGGAAATCCTCTCAAGCTCAGGGACCAATCAGAATTTAGACTAAACAGGAAGAGGACATGGCTTCCTGTGCTGGCCTGAAGGCGCGACCGTTATGTGTGAGCGGGCTGTAACTGGATTCCAGAGTACTGGGACAACTTGATTTCATCAAGCTATTGTTCCCAAACAGCTTGAGACAATGGCTGCATGAAATCAAAAGTAATCCAGGTCACACTGAACCACTTTTTGAAAAGTTATGGTAAACGTTTCATGAAGCAGCTTCACTTCCTTCCTGAGAGTTTGAGTGGAAGATCAATACCAGTCGTGTACACATCTATGAGATATGGAGCTTAGATTGTTGGTTTCAGGATGTATGTGTGTGTGTGCATGTGTGTGTATGTGTGTGTGTGCGCGCGTGTGTGTGCCTGCATGCAGAAAGAACTGTTTGCCGTTTGCTCAAGATCCACTTATCCAAACCACATGAGTAAACCATGAAGTCATCGGTCACAGGAAGCATGAGACAAAAAGTGACCACAACCATGTGCAGCTATCTTTGTCATAGCCATTTTGAATCTTAGACCATACGAGTGATGGCGTTTTGTAAACACTGCAGCATTTTTCACATCTCATTGATAGTTAAAATGTTACAATTAGGTTTTTGGTCATGGCAAAAAGAAAGTTTGCCCTCTTTCAGTTCTAAGGTTTTACCTATGAGGACATAATAAAAAGGATCTAATGCTTAGCAGGTCTTAAAATAAGGTAAGCATAAACTCAGAGGAACACCAATGCAGGATACATTACACCATGCTATTATTTATTGAATAAAGACTAAACCAAAATGCAGAAGTGTATTCAAATAAATAGACATCCTGAGTCACAGTGTGATTTCTCAAAATATTAGTAAGACAGGGTTTAGTGCTGAGAATGAAGATGGCTTTACAATGATGTGCAGTAGACCTAAAGCTTCATCTACACAGGCAGCGATGGACTCGTTGTGTATTGCTTTGAAACCAATGGTTGGCCTCTAACAAACATTCAAGGCTCCAGTTGCCTAGGAAACCCTGTAATAAATTTACTACCAAGTCATATGTCAGTCACCCTCGTATATCCTTCAATCGCTCACCTCAAAGTTGGTTAACGTTTATCTCAGGACACGTCTGAGATAAACAGTCAAGTGGCTTTTATACTGAGTGTCAATAGACATGGGATTGCTTTCCTAGATTCATAATGGTGCTGGAACGTATCCAGCTAGTAGTCGAAAGGCGTCGTGCACCCCGAACACCATGCAGCCCCATTACAAAGCTGTCTAAGTTTGTGACATCCTTCAAAAACGTACATAGTTTAATGTCCCATTAGAAACCAGTTTAAAATGTTTGCCTCCCTCTTAAAACAGCGGAACAGCACATTGTGCTGTGCAGTGACGCCAGCAGGATTTGGCTGTAAAGTTTTTTCCAAATTGACCTTCTAAATCTGGCATAAAAATGCCATCATGTCTCTTTTTATTCAGAGGTGTGAATAATGTCAGTGTTATGTAATAAGTCTTCTATTCATTAGTTCTAAACAGAAGTGAGGTGACCTTGGATTCTCTGCTGCAGCTGCTTGGGACCAGTTTGCATCAGCAAGTGACAATTTACGTTGTCGCACGTCCTGTGTGTCTGGAAAGGACTGTTTGATATAATATGGTACAATATTACACAATATTATGTCAGAAGAAGGGTTTTGTTGATGAGGAAGGAGCTTTCAGCATGTGTTCATTGTGTTTTGGTGCATTGCATCCTGTTGATGATCCATCAGCAGATCAGTTATGAAATTCTGTGCAGCCCTTCTTTTACTGGTCATACGTGGTCATTCGTTATATTTATTTATAAAAACATAAAATATTGTTATGTCCTAAAATAATGGTCTATATAATATTTAGCAGAAGTACGGACATTGCTACGAGCACGAAACTCCGCCTTTAAGGCGGGTGACCAAGACTGTTATAGTGTGGCCAGGGCGAACCTCAGGAGGGGAATCAAAGCAGCCAAGCAGGACTTTAAGAGGAGAGTGGAGGAGCATCTACTGGATAAAAATCAGAGGCGCATATGGCAGGGTCTACAGCACCTTACAAATTATAAAGGGAGCTCAGCAGAGACAGTAAACACCAATGCTCCACCAATGGAAGAATTAAATAACTTTTTCACCCGCTTTGAGATCAGAAAGTCTCAGTCTGCTTTTACAGCTTTCCAGCCCTCCAACGCTCATGTGCCCAAGTTGCTTGAACATCAGGTGAGAAGGGTGCTGAAAGCTGTAAATCCATATAACGGGCAGGACCAGACGGCATACTGGGTACTGTAAGGTGCTGAGGGCTTGTGCTGACCAGCTGTCCGGAGTCCTCACAAAGATTTTTAACATCTTCCTGGAACAGGCTACTGTGCCATCTTGCCTGAAAGCAGCCACCATTATTCCTGTGCCCAAGAAAGCCCCCATAAGCAGCCTCAATGATACAGACCAGTGGCATTGACCTCTGTGGTGATGAAATGCTTTGAGAGGCTTGTCCTTCATCACCTCAAATCATGCCTCCCCCAGAGCTTTGACCAGTATCACTTTGCTTATAAGGCAAACAGGTCGACAGATGATGCCATCACGACTGTCATACATGCTGCTGCCAGCCACACAGAGAGAAAAGGCAACTATGTCAGGATGCTTTTTGTTGATTTTAGCTTGGCATTTAACACCATTTTGCCGTGCATTCTTGCCAAGAAGCTGACTGACTTGGGGTTTGCACCCCTCATCTGTCACTGGATCTACAGCTTCCTGACAGATCGCCCACAGACAGTGAGAGTGGGGACCTCCAGATCCTCCACCCGAATGCTCAGCACCAGCTCGCCTCAGGGTTGTGTGTTAAGCCCCTTTCTTTACGCTCTATACACACACGACTGTGTCCTCCACCACCAGTCAAATATCATAGCTAAATTTGCAGATCCCTCCTGTAGGCCCACCACCCACAGGAGGCGTCATAGGGGTCGGGTGCAGTGTGTGTCAGGCGGTGGCCAAAGGCAGAGGCCTTGGTGGACTGATCAAAGCTTATAGTTAGGGCTGACAACTATCAGAAT
>VOQJ01022897.1:16079-32043 GCA_015052665.1 Apistogramma diplotaenia | reverse complement strand
GTAACTGTAGTTCAGTGGGTTGCAGTACAGATGAACGCACTCTGCCTTAATTAGCAGAATCACATCTGAAATGAGGACAAGTGATGAGTCACACCACATAAACACTAACGCACGCACAAAAATATGACATCCATATCAAGACCAACACTCACCATCCAGCATTTCTTCAGGAAATTCCTCAAGGCCATGTTCCAGAGTCACCTGATTTTGCTCATACAGTCCATAGAACAAGTATTTCGCCAGCTCAGTGCAGCCGTTGTTATATCTGCTATCAATTCCTGAAATACACAAAAACACAAGACATGGCTTTGGAATGGCCACAAAAAATGTTCAGTTCACTTCCTATTCTGACTTTGTTTTAGCCTTTAACAACTGAGACAGAGTGCTGTTAAGTTTCCAACTTAACATACCGAGAGAGCACAGGATGCCATCAGGAGTGGCGCTGCCACTATCACAGAGCAGAGCCTGAACCTGACGCAGGCGACAGCAACTGAAAAGCATGATAAAAAATATATAAATAACAATAAAGTCATGTCTTTGCTCATTATTTAATATTGAACTTCATGTAAAAGTTTAGATAGAAAACTAAATTCTTCATTTTGGAAACAGCAGTTTGAATAAAAGCCACACATTAAAAGTATACAGAACATAGACTGTAATTCATTCCAGCACACATACTTCAATACAGACAGAAAAGTAGAGCTGTGCAGCATCAGCACAGTGAAGGTAAGAAATGCCTTCGAAGCTGTCAAATAGATGATCCAGGGATAACAATTCTGTAATCTGTTAATAACAATGGCATGACCAACAGTTTCAAAGGCAGCAGGTAAGTCCAGTAAGACTAAAATGGAATATTCACTTGTATCTAAGTGCACAGGAATATCATTAATAATGTTCAGTACTGCAGTTTCTGTCAACCAGGTGAAGGAGCTGATGAGCAACGACTGTTCTCTAGAATATTTTTAAATGAAGGGCAGTTTGGAAATGGGCCTGTAATTTCCTAACGCAGTGGGGTTTGAGAAGGGTTTTTTAAGAAGAGGGAAGACTGCTGTTGCTGGCTGTTTTAAAGTAATTTGGAATGCAGCCAGACGAAAGGGAATTATTTATGATAGAGAGAAGCCAGGTAAAACCTCTTCAATAAATTTACGAGGGATAATGGCAGCTGGGCAGAACGAAATAAGCATGTGTAAGATTAAACTCAGACAACACAGCTTGGGCAGGTTGTACGGATCCAGACTTGAACTTTATAGTATCAACGTGATTTTATATATATATATATATAACATTACTGTTTAGTTTTTAACAATATAAATTGATACGTATAGTATGCGGTGAATCTTAAAAATGGGTGGCACAGAACAAAAATATTGTGCAGCTGACCAACAATTTCTATTACTCAAAATGTAACCTACAGCTGAGTTGACGCCTTATTAATAAGAACTGGTGCTTGAACGTCGACTACTAATAACGGACAGTTTTTCGGTCTAACGTTAGCTACATTAGCTTGACAGCTAGCCTACGGTGATGCATTTTCTGTAAACACAACTCGATATAAGCATTACCTCACGGCTGGGTTGATTCCAGAGAATTTCCCGTTAACTTTCCTTATGCCGGCCATTGTAATTCTTATCATGGTTCACACAAAACCAAAAAAGTGTTGTATATTTTTCTTTTAAGGCCGTGTAACTACATTTTCTTCTCCATCACCCAGTATCTACAAAAGATAGCATAGCAACGGAGCGAACGATTTCACGAATGGGGGTTTCTAGAACAGTATGTGCATACTGAATAGCCAATCCTGAGAATATAAAATTATGATTTGATTTACCCCCGACACCTCAAGAAGTTGTATAGTATAATGCTTCGTGTCGGTCACACTAATTCATTATTAGAAATAACTTTGTCGGGTTTTTAACGGACGTTGTTCCCCATCCTCACCCCCCCTGTAGTACCTTCTTGCGTTGGGCCGTTTTGACAGCAACTGGCAGTTGTACGCAGCTGCGAGTGATGCTGCAAACCCTCGGTAAGCACGTACGAGGGAGAACTACTGCTTTTGTTATAATGTAGTGTCCATTATTGTTTATTCGGTGGTTTACTGGGGTTTTTCGTTTCTTGAACTCTTACTATTACTTTTAATTCGTCAGAGTTGAAGAGTTCACAAGTTGTTGACCCACATTTTATTTGGCATATCATGACACTAAGGTGCACTTGTGCTTCTGGATAGTCTGCAGTGAAGCTGATTCAGCTATATTCCAGATATTAAACAATCACAGGATGTTTTGCAAACTGGCTCCATGGTGCAGAACACAGTTAATAATTAAGTCAGGAAAAGGAAACAGGATCTGGTCAACTTATTATGTGCTTGCAAATTCCCATAATTTAGAATACTAACCTTGGGCATGAGTTTTTAAAAATAATCTAGCACTGTGATGGAAACTTAACACACAATGACATTATCCCTGAAACTAAGGTGTTTCATTGAATGCTCTGAAATAGAGAATTGAGTATTTTACAGTTTAGCATGGATAACTGCTTTGTGCAAATTTATTTGAAGTGCTGCACCTTGTTTCTTTTACTAAAGATATTTATTTATTTATTTATTTGCTGTCTCAAACCTAAAGTGAAACACCAGGAAGACGCATGTTTTATAATGCTTGTTTCAGAATACGAGAATCAAATTTTCAAGGGTTATCTTGAGCTGACAGGGATCTTAGAGCTGATTTGCTGGAGCACCTGCAAAAGACATGTCTCACAGTGAGTAATCATTGTCTTGTTATACTGTGGAGCAAAATCAGTGACTAAATAATTTTGAATGCAGTGCAAATTGTTTAAAACATTACCTATTAAGAACGTGTCATTGAAATTATTACTTTGTTCATGTGTTTAAAGGCTTGTTTGACTGACACAAGATAAATGATGGTGGTCATATCAATGATGGAATAATGGTCCCCTCTTTCACAAGTTTTAGTTCTTTGGGTTCAAACTTGACTGCAGAGGGCTGCTCGATCAGCTTGCACTACGTAGATTTTAAAGGAGACATGACGGAGGAGAGTTTCCATGACACAATAGATGGCTTCTTGCACAGAGGGAATCAGAGTTTTTCTGCTGCTGATAAAAGGTGGCGATTACACATAAGGAACTAAGATTGTCAGAGATCAAAATACTTGATCATTCTCTTTGTGGAAGATGGAAAGGTTGTTGGCACATTAGATGATGCCCTGCTAGATTTGATAATTGCACGTGATGGCAGATATTGCCGTGTTACGTCGTCTGCTGTGCACCATACTTCAGATCATTGACTACATAATGAAAATGGTGTGATGAGCTACACTGAAACCATGCAATGGGAATCCAAGAAAAGAAGCACAGAGCTCTCGGTCACGAACATCCTCAAACAGAAGTTGCTGGAAGCAGGAGATGAGGAGCAAGTTTTCAAGCAGCTGGTTCAACAACAACAGTGGTGAGACAAAGAGCTGAGAGCAAAACATGCTGAGGAAAGAAGGAAGCAGCTGAGAAAAAGCAATATTGGGCAAAAAGAGAGCCTCGAGGAGGCTGTAAGAAGCTTGAGATCAGTGCCCCTGAAGAGTCATTTCCATTTCTTCTGGTGTTTTACATCAAAATTTGTCAACATAAATAAACGTATAACTTTCCTGTACACCAAAGAGTTACATATACACGGTGAAGTATCTATTGGAAGAGGAAAAAGTAATATGAATCTCCCCTAGGGGGTGATAGAGTTACACTTCTGGGCATTCGTTATAATCTGTAGTATTAAATGTTACGTTTTACACATTAAACCAAAAGAAGGTTCAAGATTCACATGCTTTAGACACCAACAGGGAAAGGCCCACCAGGAGTTATAGATATTATGATCCTGCATGATAAGGGCCAGGGGCTAGTGTGGTATTCATTCACATTTTCAACATTTTCATAAGCTTTCTATGTTCTAATCTTTGTGTAGATGCGTTATGTCAGTTTCCTTTTATTTATTTATTTGACTTTCAGATGATAAAAAGAATAATCTCTTGCTGGGTCTCTCAGGCTCTAAATCTAATCCTGGAGAGAGCAGGCTGCCAGTACTCAATGGGTCAACTCATGAACCAGCCCCACCAATCATATCTTGTGAGAAAAAGGAGGTGTTCGCAGCACAGATGCGGCTCATCCTTCTCGGCACCCCTGAGCTGTGGGGTGAAGACAGGGTGGGGAATGTAGAGCTGGTCTGTCTCTGGCCTTACCTGGACCCCATGTCTTCCTGCTGGTGTGCCAGGTGGGAGGCTTCACCCAGGGAGAGTGCGAGATGCTCGGACAGCTCCTGAATATCTTTGGATGAGAATTCGCAGAGCAGGCCACCGTCTTGTTTGTTCAGCTTTGTTTGCTGGAGGTCATTCAACCCTGTATGATCGTGTAAAGAAGTGTGGGAGCTGTTATTATGCGCTGAACATTACAAAATCCCAGAATGCTTTGAGCTATCCTCAAGTGGATCAGGAATCTATAAAATGATTGCTTCACATGGAGGACACGCCCACTCAGTGAAGAGATTTGATAAGTACTTAAACTTTGGCATGTTAATAGACTTTGTTTTGAGTACATTTTACTTTGACTTGTAAAAAGAAAATCAAATCTTAACAAAGTGTGCATTGTGGCCTCTTAGAAGAACAAAATGGTAGTGGTGATGGTGTGGATTTGTAAAGCCAAACAAATCAGGAACCACTGGTCTGTGCAGCTAAATAGGATAGGTATCTACGTAGGTATTTAGCTGCACAGACCAGTAGAAGGTGGAAAAGATGCATAAATTGTTTAGATTGCATTATAACTTATACATTTTAAACATGTATGTATCACATCTGATGCTTATTCTACAAGGTGCTAAAGAACTAAAGGCAGGCATGGAACAAGACCAAGATGAAGTATTTTTATTAATTCCTTTATACAGCAATGTGTTAAAATGATGTGATGTATTGTTGTTATGATGTTAGGGATAGGATGAAATAGAGGCAGATGCTCTGCTGTGGCGACCCTTGAAGGGAGCAGCTAAAAGTGGAAGAAGAAGAAGAAGAAGATGCTTTCACATACATGTACATTATTGTGGTATGTTTGCCATATGCTGGCGATCTAGTCCTACAGACATGCATTAATTATAAATGAGTAGGAAACACTGGAGACCATAGCTAAAAAGTTTGCAGTGTTTGCTTTCATTGGCTCTGATCTTGTGTTTGAGCTGGCTGCAGGCCCATGGTGTTGTCAATCCACTCAGTGTAGTGAGAGATGATGGTGTAAATTCCAGGCTTTTTTGTTTGGCCGCACTTTTTTCCTCCATTGGAGGTGATGCCCACCACAATGCCGTTGTAGAGCAGTGGACCTCCAGAGTCGCCCTGAAAGACGACAACAAAAGAAGCAGAAAGAACATCACAACAATTAAAACTGAAGCTGAATAAAGACAGGTGGCTCTTAGTAGGAATTCTTTACTCTGAGTAATATTGGTGTTGGCAAAAAGAATCCAGCTGAGCATTACTAATACTATCTAATCCACGTGTATGACAACTGCCTTCATTTTACCATTTATATTTAGTTGAATAAAATGAGCAAAAACTTACATCACAACTGTCTTCATTCTTATGTGGTTGGTCACAGGGGTCGGCGCATACTTTATGTGCACATATCATGTTACTGGTGAACTTTCTACCAAAGTAGTCGCTGCGTCTGCACCGAGCCGAGCTGATCACCTCGACGACCACTTCTTTGAGCTTGTCTGGTCTGGCGCCCAGGTTGTCTACCGACCCCCAGCCAGCTGTCTCGACCTCTGCACCAGTGACAGGGTTTGTGCCTCCGGCACGCAGAAATTCCACAGATTTAACCGCCTCGGAAATATTAAATGGACGATCCAGCTGCAAAACACCCCCATAGATAATCATTCTAAATATATCACTGTTGTTGTTTACTTTTTACTTGATTCTTTTTTCTTTTTTTTGAGAATTTCGTTGTTATTCTCTAGAAAGTAAACGTACATAAAATAGACACTTACCTTAATTAAAGCAATGTCATTATCATAATTATTCGTGTTGAAGTCTGGGTGATTGTGAAGTTCCAAAATGTCAAAGATTTGCTTTGTCTCTTCAGGTTCACTTAGAGAGTGGGCACCCAGCACTACCTTCCTTCCCTCTGGTCTATGGAAAGAACACAGTGATATAATAGTATTGAACAGTCCACGAGACGTACTATTATCTATCAAATAAAAGACAATTCCAACGGTGGATCTTAATGAGTAAATTCAAGAACAGAACCGTAGCAACAAATACAGAATACAAACATGAGCACAATCTAAACAGCAGCAGCTCCCATTTGTCATGATTAAAAAAAAGGTTTCCTCACCCGGTAGGCAGACAGTGCACTGCAGTCATCACCCACTGACCTGCAACCACAAAGCCTCCACATTCATGTTTCAGGTTCTCGCCTTCTGGTACCTGGATGGAAGCCATGTAGGGCCGAGAATGTGGGGCTGCCTCTCTGCCACCAATTATGCCCACACCTGAGGTGAAGAAAATATACGATGCTTATTATTCTATTACATACACACTCATCCAGGATTGCAACACAATGTTCATAACACAATAATTAAGTCTAAAAAACCAGCACAAACTTACTTCTTGAAATGAAGGCAACAACAAAAACAGCAGCACCCACGAGCACCTTTGACGCCATGATGTCGTTTTTAACTAACGCAAAAGCAGCATGTGTGCAGTTTTTAAAGGTCGTCGTTTGGAACAGAGGAAGCCAATGTTACGCAAAACACGAGTGGGAGTCTCTCAGTCCTCCCATTCCCTGTCTCCTGCCATGAAAAACAGGAAAACATAAAACATGTTCTCGAGGTCTTTATTTCATTACATGCTTTTTCTTGCTGTTGCTGTTGCTTGAAAATTCTGTCTATGCGACTCTTCCTGACATTTACTAGCTGTGCCTTTATGTCCAGATACACACAAGATATTCAGCACACAATAGGAGATGTTTATTATTTCACTTATGGTGAAAGTTCCTCAGTGCTCAGGTTTATATGAGCTTCTAAACACAACCATTATATTTGTCTTTGATTCCTGCGCTCTATTAAGAGCAGGAAACTATGGAGACCGGTCAACAAATGAGCAATTCTAGATACAGATAAAGAAAAGTAATATAATGATATCTTTGCCCAGGGCACTATACAGTGAATGCGCACAAACATGTATGCGAAAATTTCATTTAAAGCATTTAGTGAGACAGAAATTGCAGCATATGTTAAAAGTAAGTTTCAGCAGCTCAGCTGAGACTTCTGATATTAACACAATGATTGAAGCATCTTTGAAGATTTGGAGTTGGTTTAATGATTTAAAACTTTGTTTCTCAGCTCTGACATTTATGAAATGTTGGCGTGCTGAGTAGTGCTGCTTTTGATTAAAAAGCTCTGTTTTGTCTTACCCAAGCTGTGTTTGGAATGACAGCTCAGCCCCTTCCTGTGTGTTTTGACCCACCACACGGTGAATATAATTTACCTGTAAGCAAAGTAAGCCAATGCTGTAAAATCAGCACCTAGGGAAATATATACTCCACACTCTATTAGATTGATAACATGCTACAGTGGGATCCTGGGACATCCACGGTGACTGAGGGATGTAATACTGCTATTCACAGTAAAAACCACTTGCAGTAATATGTACTCGTGCCTTTGTGTGAAGTATGATGCAGCTTATAACACTCTAAAATCAGGAGAAGCACAATCCCTCAGATGTGTCTTTGTCAACACATGGTTCACATCAGGATGTCATCTGACAAAGAGGTCTGTGTACTGTGTATGAGCAGACAAAGAGAACTAATTGTAGTTTTGTTAACAAATCCCATTATATATCAAATATAATTAGATGTTTTGCTGTGATTGTTTGTTGTCAGTCATGGGCACACTGGGGCAAATTCCTAACAGTGACTTGGCAACAAGGTATTGAATCCTGAATCTTACTATTACACTCATACTTCCAGTTGTCTTTATTTGCTTTCTTTACATAATTGACCAGACCGACTGTGTTTTTTGAACGCTAAGTCGAGCAGCCGTCTGTTGTTTAACTCAAACTGCCGTTGGGTGGAGTTTGGGCAGAATAACGCTGTCTGGGAACGTTTCTGGCTGGCGGATTATTTTCGGGGAGGAGATGGAAAGGAAGATTTATAGTAGAAGTTGAACATTTTATCCAGGGAAATATACTGAAGTTGTTTTGTTTGAGCAAAGGTCTTTGGCACCTGGTAATTAGGTTGTAGCGTGTGTCCTCGTGACCTTATTATGGATAACCTCCCTGTATACACTGGTCTGTGCCTGTGGTCTTCATCAGTCTGTAAACAATACAGTCATTTGATGGCAGTAAGTCTCAAAAAAGTCAGACAGGGTCATGTTTACCCCCATGTAACTGGACTTTTAGGTGAGGAATGTTGTCCCATTCTTCCCTGATGGAGGATTCTAGCTGCTCAATAGTCACAGGTCTACTTTGTAGTACTTTTGTTTCATGATCATGATGAGTCAAATGTTTTCAGCTGGAGAAAGGTCTGGACTGCCGTTAGGCTCCTTTAGCGCTCCATTATGCTATTGCACGGCATAAAGCCATGCTGTTGTAATACTGTAGATGTAATATGTGGTTCAGCATTGTCTTGCTGAAATATGCAAGGCCTTTCTTGAAAAAGACATCACCTGCATAGCATCATATTGCTCTAAACCCTATATATTTTTATATATACAGTAGTACCTTTTAGCACTGATTGTGCCTTTCTAGATGTGCAAGCTGCCACTTTCATAGTTATCAGTATCCATGTTTTCCTTAAGGAATTTAAAATTTTGATTTCATATATTGATTCTTCTTTGCATTATAGAGCTTTAACCTGTATTGTGGGTGGTACTTTCCAGAAGTGTTCCTGAGCCCATGCAGTGATTTACATTACAGAATTATACCTGTTTTTAATGCAGTGCTGCCTGAGAGGCTGAGAGGCATCCAACCTTGTCCTTTGTGCACACAGATTCCTCCAGATTCTCAGAATCTTTAGATTTTATTATGTACTGTAGAAGATGCAATATTCAAACAGGTTTTTGCAGACTGGTGAACTTCTGCCCATGTTCACTGGCAACAGGTCATGTTACTGACCTGTTGCCAGTGAATCTTTTTAGCAGCGAAACATTCCTGGTTCTTTTTAATAACACTTTTCTAATACTTTTTGATTTCTTTCTCTTTTCAGTGTGACTAAAATATGGGTTTACAAGATTTACAAATCATTGCATTCTGTTTTCATTTACATTTACACATTTTCTGGAATCAGGTTTGTAATAGAATCAGTCAAAATCTGCAGTTTGCAGAGTTTATATTTTCAGTTCCATCTAAAACATTACAAACAATACTAATTCAGATTGTGATAGAAATTGCTGCTGGAATAAAAAACAAAAAACATATAAACACAACAACTGCCCCCCCCCCAACACACACACATAAGAAAAAGAGAAACAATCTACACAGTTACTTCTAGTGTGAGCCGTTTATTTTCCATTTCTGAATGTGTGGAGACAACAATTCTAGACCTGTACTGCCCTCTGCAGGTACAAACAAGAACTGCACGACAATATGTCAGCAAAACAGAGCTGCTCATCAATGAGGATGAAAAAGTTTAACATTTGACTTGAAGAGTGAATGTGCTACTAAGTGTTCATTTTAGTTTCCGACGCAGTTACAGTAAATCTGTTGAATGTTAAACAGTAAATTACATGAACAAATGTCTTGCCATATCCAAAATGTTAGTGTCTATTGACTGAACAGGATGACAATTTTATATCATTAAGGCCATTTTCTCTGAAATAGAGCTGTTATGGTAATTAAAGTGCTCACAAATGCTCACTAAGAGCTTCTTTTCCTAATGTCTCAGGGATCTGACCGGAGAGTGATCATGTGGTTTTATTACTTTAAAGTGGGGAAATAGCATGCATGGAAAAATTGTTTTTTTTTTTTCTCCTTATAACATTGTCCTGCTCCTCACCAATTAAGTCATGAGTCATATTTTCCCAATTACACGCTAGGAAGGATATAATAGTTAGAAATTACAGGTTAAAGCCGACTACCCACCTTGGATGATGATGAGTTAATTTAGCTATAGAAAGGTTTAGTATATGTGCAGAATCTGTGAGTAACAACAACAAATGAATAAAAATATGATCGCCACATGATTTGCACATTACACATGTAATAGGTTTAATGCAATCAATTACAATTTTGCACCTATTTACTGATTTACTGATCATGGTGTGGGCTATAGCAGAATAGACTGATTATTAGGCTTTAATACGTTTTACTGTCCCAGTATTTTGATTGTCACCCAAGAATTGTTGTTGCTGCAATGGAGACGAATTAGAACTACAACTGTAGCCTCGAGCAACCAAGCCCACCCATCCAGGTATGCAGTGTGTGTGTGTGTGTGGACATCTATATCTGATCATCCGTGTGTGTGGTCTGGCACGGAACCAGTTATCAGAGGTAAATTAACAGAGTCATTTTCAACTTTATGTTTTCTAATGTTTCATTACTCTCTCTCTGCCTCTCCTGCTTTGCTCATTCCACCTCCGTCTCTCATTCTCAGACACTGACTCAGCGTGCCTGTCAGTCTGTCTGGCAGGCTTTTCTTTCAATCAATCAGTCATTCAGTCAGTTTGACTGTCTGTTTATGTCTTTGATCTCTCCTTGCTATCGGCTTAATAGATAGCATATTATTTTCTTTTGGCTTTTGAATGTTTTTTTGTTTTTTCTAACTTTGAAACATACAGACAACATTACACAACTGCACTTTAAATATTTTTTATTGTTGTAGTTGTTTGGCAGGTGAGAACACGCTGTCTTTTTACCTGTAGCACAGTGGTCAATGGCTGTGATTCATTAGGAGAATTTAAAAGTTCAGATGCTACGGGATGGATCTCTAAAGCAGGAAGCAGTCCAATAACTTTTCTCTCACATGTGTCACATACAATAGTGTCACGTGGTACACACACGGTGTTGATGTTATGCTGCGTTTTACATTCGTTTCTGATTTACAGGCCCATCAGACGCACAGAAACAAAGACCCAGAAATGGAAACCAAAAAAATAATCAAATCAAATAAATAACAACAACCCATAAATAACATGTTTACCCTTACGTGACCTCTTTCTCATTTTTCTCACAGAACCTGTTTACTGGAGTCGTACTTATGAAGATGTATGAGAGAAACGTGAAAGGGTTCGCTGTCATTTCAGTCAAGGTTCAATCAAACACACACAAACCACAGTTTTATTTCTCTTCCTTTTTCACATCATAGACACTGCAAACTGTCTACATCGCTTAGACAAATCTGACTGACCTCTGAACCAAAGACATTAGCATCTGAAGCAGACTTACACGTGACCTCTAATAGAAGGAAACATGAAGGTACTGCACTGGTTGTAATTGTGATGCAACATTGGACCTGTGAAGGATTGTTTCTCTGGCCTGAATGCTGAACTGCTGCCTCTTGGAATGCATCCATATTACTGAGGGAAGTCATCCTCGCTGTTGCTGTCTGACCCCAGTTTGAATCTACACACTGTTGGGATTCCTCCATCAGCCGACGCAGCGGTCATCCATATCAGTGTGGCTGTGTTGGATGGCTGTGGGTGATAAATGGATCCTGAATCTGCACCATGTAGCAGCTGAACACTTTCTCTAACATCTGTTTAAGCTCTGCTGACACGAGGACACCAGGGCCACCTCGTACCTGCATTCAACTGAGATTTAAGCTCCTCAGGTGCTGCTGTGGCTCACAGGTTGGCCAGGCAACCATCTGCTGTAAGGTTAATTATAGTAGCCTGGGTTCAACTGTGATGTGTGGCCCTTTGTTGCCTTTTGATTTATTGAGGTCTTCACTGTTTTGCATTTTCTATTTAATTAAGCTCTGTCTTTAGCATAATCTTTCCCCCAGTTATTTTACTTTGTGATATTACATTTATTTTTGATTGAACTGGGCTGTTTTTCATAATTTGGCTCAACTTTTGAGATAAATTAAACAGATCTTACATCAACCCATTGTCTTTTATTTATAATATTCACACATGCACCTAATTCTGAATCACCAGTTATCTCATCTCATCTCATCTCATCTCATCTCATCTCATCTCATCTCATTTTTACCTTACAAAAGTATCAGCCAGCAACACAATATGACTATAAGCCATAACTTTTGTAGTTTATTAAAAGTCATATAATATCTTCTGTCCGTAATAGTATGAAAGCCACAAACCAAACATTTATGAGTAAGCTATGAAAACACTCTGCTCTACCTTCCTTTCGGCCTGTTTGCGTAGCAGGTCCTCTGCAAGCCCTGGATTGCTGTGGCTCATTTTCAATCAGTGACACTGGCAACACAGAATTTTACAACAAAATGCACATGTTTTAGTAAGTAAATTATTAATGAGAAGGTTGTAAACATTTTTATAAGTGCATACTCTGCACCCTGGGCTTTCTCCTTGCTTTTCTTTGTTTCTCCAGTCAAATGGAGGTCTGCTCTGTGCTGGCATGGCTCCAGGAGAGGGGGATTACTGTTAAACATGTATAATCTCTCCTGTTTCCTCCATCAGACCAGGCCCATCTGATGGGAGCTGGTGTTTAGAAGGGGCTCCACAGGACGAGATACTCTTTAACTGTAATCTCTCTAATCTCACTTCTTACTGCAGGCCGGGGTCCCACAGGACTGTCATCTCTACACTTTGTAACACAGTGTCATATTTCTTCTAAAGCCATTTGACAGAGCCTATATTTTTACTTGAGAAAATATCATTATCATATTTTTTTTTCCAAATGCAAACTCATAAAAAGTAATTACGGCAATTTTATTCGTGCAGTGTATACTTAATGACCATAAATCTTTAGTTAATGGCTTTGCAGATCTTTGCAAAAAGGTCACATAAGCTGTTTACACTTCTAAGATGCTTTTGCTTCTTTTCCCATGAAGCCTCTCTCATATTTACATACAAAAATGCCCTACATTATAAAACAGACTACTTACAATAAAATGCATGTTTTTCATGTTGTGACAGTATTGAAAAATGTGAATAAAAATAAAATTAAAAAGCCATAATCGCTAAAGTTTGCTATTTAAAAATGTTAATCTGACATTTTTCCACATAGTAAATTAATGAAATAAAATAATTTCCAATCAGTTACATGGAAAATGTAAAATAAAATATGCACTTCAAGTAATAAGTGGTACTCAAGAGATCAGGATACAAATGGTGATTACAAATACTAACTAGATACATGTATTTATCTTAATTTAAATTCATTTAATATTTCTTGTGTGTGTGCCTGTGTGTGCGTGTGTGTGTCTCTGTGTGAATGTGTTTCTCAGCATTTCCCATCAAAAGCTGATTCCTCTAATCTGACAGTCTGCATGACCATGCATTACTTTACATTTGCATAATCATACATGTAAGTTGGAGTGTGCGTTTGAATGTCTTCCCAGGAACGGTCAAATATCTGCAATTGTTTACCTTCTTTTTTCCAGTAAATGTGTGTGAATGTGCGTCAGTACCGCCACGTTTCCCAGGAGAACACTGAATCCTGTAAATCTGACATTTCTCTTCCTGGTGTTGGTCCCAGGAGGATCAGCGGGAGATTCCACCTTTCCCACATTGCTCCTTGATCCACCTGACTCCTCCTCGCCTCAGCCATAAGCCTGGCTTTTGTCCCCATCTGCGTGCAGCTCTCAGTTTGTTTGTACATCCAGACAACAGGGTGAGAATGTGCGACAGTCCCACAAAATTGAGAACTAGGAGCTCACATTCCCACAAGGAAATAAATGTGCCTTGAAACACATTCATAAAGAAGATATGGCAGGGTATATGTGTAATTACAGTGAAGGGTTCAATATTAATCCTTAAATAAGCAACTCGACTTAAAAAATATCCGGAAAAAAAAAAATTATCTCAAGGTCAAGGGATGTACAAATTATGAAAGAAAGAAAAACAAAGGGAAAAAAACCTCGTGGTTGAGAACACGTCCTCATAATTACAAATGTGACAGATTAAAAAAGTGAGTCTCTGTGATTCCAAAAATTAAATAATATAAAAACAGAAAAAGAACAAAAATGTATTTTTATGTATTTGAAAACTTTTTGAGAGGTGAAAATAACTTTTTTGTGGACTGAAAACAATTAACTGATGAATTGATCAACTGAAGCCATTTTGACAATTTTCACAATATTTTCACTTTTGCAAAGTGAAAAGCATCTCATTATTTTAGCTTCTCTCTTGTGAGTTGTGTCTTCTGTGATGGTCATTTTGTGGTGGCCATTAAAGGGATTGTGTGTGAAAATAGCTGCTAGTTGCAGCTGAATGAAAAGCTCATTTTGACGTGATGACACAGGCAGATCATTTAGTTCTGCAACATATCAGCATTTTTCTAAATTTCTATATTTTTTTGATGAAAGAAAGCTAATTCTGTTAAAAGCACGCAGGATTAGCACCAACAGGACTATGAAACAATACATAAGAAAACAGATCGCAAAGACAAACACATTAAGTGCAAAAAGGAGAGAAACAAAAAAAAAAAAGATGAGCACGCAGACGCACACAGAGCGAGAATGATGTATGACCACAACCCTCGTCTGAACATGCAGAGAAAGCGAGGTTTTCAGATGCTGTAATTTACGCAGATTCAGATTCTGATCCTGATCCAGATCCAGATCATTTTGGCAGAATATGGGACCACCTGCACTTCAGCTCAAGTGAGCAACTTCCAGGCTCCCGAGACCAAAGACAGAAAGCTGGTGTTTTACTAAAGCGTGAGATTTGAGGCCAGCACGGCTCTCAGTGCTCCTCTGGCAGTCAGATATTTCCAGTATGTTTGGTGTGCATGTCTGTGTCAGGGCGTAGAGGTATTCAGAGGATTTGAAACAGCTGTCAGTGCTGCAGAAGACACATGCATGTAGGAAACTATCAGTGCTCCAATTTAGTTTGATCCAACCACAAATTCTTGACTCGGACTCGGACACCTTTGTCTCTCCAATATCTCAGAAGTCTTATTTTATTTATTTGTTTTTACATAAACAAAGGTTTTGTCTTTGTTTGACTTTTCAGGTAGAAATTGCAGAAAAGATAAAGATGCTTCTGTGTTTAGCGAGACAGAATACGTGTGGGGCAGGTGTAACAGTAAAGATGCGAAGAGTAGAAGTAGTGAAGGTGGAGGAGATAACTATAAAAAGCAGCAGCCAGTGCACAAGAAGAGAAAATACAGGAGCTGGAGTGGAGACGAGTGTCAGGGACAATTTGTGACAAAAGGAAAACAGCAAGCAGGAAAGGAAAAAAGATAGTAGTGAGACCTGCACTGATGCATGGTTTAGAGAGAGTGGCACTCTCCGAGCCGGAGCTGGACCAGTTGAAGATGCTTCGATTTGGGGGTGACCACGAGGGGCAGGAGCAGAAATGAGTACATCAGAGGGACAACTCAGGTTCAGCAATTTGGAAACAAATTTAGAGAGAAAAGGTTGACAGACGATCGGCTGTCATGAGCCCCAAAGAGAGCAGCCGAAAGAAGAAGACTCTTGTAACTCGTAGAGTCTTGTGTGATAAATGAATTTTAGCCAAACTCTTAATATGATATGGATAGCCGCTTTAATGTCAGTTGTATAAAGTATAAAGTATAGTGTCTTGGAGAAGAAGAGGGCAAAATATGCCTTTTTATTCTGTTGACCTTTATAGAATCAAAGGCAAAAATGACACTATTCAGCCTGCTGAAGATACAAATCAATTCTTCCCAGTCAGAATTTTATTTATTTATTCATTTTCTTACTTCAATGTAATCGAGCGAGCAGCCAATTAAACTATGAAATAATTTTATTTAATTAAATTTTTTAATTTAAGAAGCAAAGAAAATCACTTGTAGCTGGGGGGGGGGGGGGGGGGATGTGAAAA
>VOQJ01022891.1:0-12660 GCA_015052665.1 Apistogramma diplotaenia | reverse complement strand
TATCCCATATACATACATATATTAGTATACTTGATGAAAATGTGGCAGCACGATGGAGTGGTGATTAGCACTGCTGCCTCACAGCAAGAAGGTCTGGGTTCTAATCCACCATCTGGTCAGGGCCGTTCGATGTGGAGTCTGCATGTTCTCCCCACGGGTTCTCCCCAGGAACTCCGGTCCAAAGTCATGCAATTAGTGGGGTTAGGTTAATTGGTGATTCTAAATTCCCCATATGTGTGAACGTGAGAGCGAATGGTTGTCTGTCTCTCTGTGTTAGCCCCGTAACAGGCTGGTGACCTGTCCGGGGTGTTCCTGCCTCTGGGATAGACTCCAGCCCCCCGGTGACCCTGAAAAGGATAAGTGGGAGAAAATGGATGGATGGAAAAAAATAAAAAAGAACTGCAAGTAATTAGGATTGCTACCAAAAAGACACTTTGTGCATCTCTTGCCAATATCAGCAGGTTTGGCCAAATGCCAGAAACTGGCCTCATAGAACAAAATCACCAATACTGGAACATAAGCTTCCATGAGACACAGAACTTGGCCTACAAAGGAGAATCAATGAATATTAGACATTCCATTCATTCTGGTTGCTGAAGCCTTTGGTTTATCCAATGGAAGTTGGGGGGCTTCTGCTGGGAGAATAATGTTAGGTATTTCTTCATCCCACTGTCTAATTTCCTCATTTCTTCCCCGACTTCTGCCTTTGCTCTTCATGGTTCTTTGTTTTGCTGTTAGCCTGTAACTCTCCCTCTTTTTCATCCTCTCGCCGTCTCCAGCTCTGCCACCTCGACTGCATCGTTTCGCCCTCTCCCACACACCACCCACTCCCACTGCTGTCTGCCTGTCTGTTCAGGCCCCGTGAACACTCGCACATATTCAAACACAGACACACACGCGCGCGCGCAGACACACTTTCAACAGCTGAAGCTCTTTTTCAGTGAAATGTCAGGGGAATGCTGAGCTAATGCCAACCATTAGATTCTCCCAGAATTCGAAAACTGGCAGACCATATGAATGTGCACACAAGCTAAAATATGATAAGGATGTGTGTGTGCGTGTGTATGTGTGAGCAAATGCCCATGGGTGTGTGGAGGTATGAATGCATTATATTGACATTAATATCTGCCATCCATCATCTAACATATTTGCCACAGAGGTCAGAGGCAGAAGGACACTATCTTGGATGAAGAGATGAGAAACAGCTCCTGAACTCATCTTTATCTGCTTTTCTCACTTTCCTCCTTTCAAATGGTCAGAAGTCATCCTTTATTTTAGCGACTCCTGAGCCTGAGGTAACATCGCTTCTCCAGGTGATGCCGGCTTCCAAGAAAGAAATCAGATCAGCTGAAGAAAGGAAAGAGAGTGTTGAGAAGTCTTGAAGTACACTCAGTCTTATTATATACACAAAAACTCTGTAGCATCAGTAGATTTGAAAGCTTCAAAATTTAGGGATAGTTTCATGTAATGTCTCCAAATATTATTTGAAATTTATTGGTAGACAATTCTTATTATTAATGTTATAAATTAAATGAAGTATCAGAAGTATAAACACATTTAAACAGAAAAGAAGCCTTGTGTATGAGCAGAATCCCCATCTTCTGATCGCCGTCTGCCTCGCCCCTCTGTTCCTGACATGTGACAGCTGATAAAACTGGATACGATCCAGTGCCATGTCACAGATGTAAAATAAAGCCGAGTATCTGACAGATAGATTGCTCTAAGGTTTCACAGCTGTGGCCCCCAGAACAACCAGTAAACCCAAGAAGTGAATGTCTTGGTTCTTGAGAACTTAGTCGTACGGATAGTTTCAAATCTGGAATTAATTTGCCACAGATGCTTGCGTCATATTAGGACGGGAGGCCAGTGCAAACACAATGAAAGCTTAAAATACTCAAGATGAGATGAGATGATTTGAGCTTTGTGACATGATGTGTTTTCCTGCTGCAAGCAGCCATCAGGAGGTGGGTGCACTGAGGTCATAAAGTGATGGACATGGTCAGCAGTGATGCTCAGGTATGCTGTTGCATTGAAATGATCTTGAGTTGGTACTAAGAGATAAGAAAAAAATTATTATTTTTTGCCTGCTCCTCCAAATTGCCTGCAAACAAAATCAACCAAAACCATATGCTTAATATTGTGGTCAGGTGTTTTTCTGTTTGTGCATTTTTGAGGCAAAATCCACAGAGACAGTAACTACTTAGTTCAAAGTTAGTCTGGTGCTTTCCTTGGGCTGCTTATTTCAGCAGGCTTTACTTTGAGCCACTTCTGCCAAACCAGAAAGAACTGGAGCAACAGCCAGGTAATTCAAAAAACTAAAAAATAAAGAAGCTAAAAATACTGCTGCTGAGGTGACTGCTGCAGGGAGCGAATCTAGAGGTTGCAAACAAGAAAACAGATAGCAAGATATGCTGAAGCCAGAATCAGGCTAGTGGTGATATTGCAGGATTTATTCCAAGTGAAAAAACATGCAAATATAAATAAGCTTGTCTATGCAGAGGTCTATAAAGAGGACTGAAATATCTAGCTGCAAGTCATCTCATTAAATCATTTAAGGTTTGAGTCTGGGTTGCTGGAACAGGTGCTTTACTCCAACTATAAAAAAAGTAGACTCAGCAGTCACAGCTGGAGAAGCGAGTGGCCTGTGCATGCACACGTCTGTTTGTGGGCGGTAATTTAGGACACAGCTCTAATGACTAAATTATAATTCAGCTCATGCACACAGGCAGGAGAGGCACGTGGTCTCGCAAGTTTACACACACTCACATATATCTGCGCTACACTCCACGTTTGTGTGTGGGCACGTGCGTATGCATGCATGCATGCATTAGTAAGAATGTGTGAGCACGTCGATCTGCCCGCGCGCCCGTCCCCTGCCTGCTCGAGATGACGAGGTCACTGGGCCGAGCCTCTTAACTTCACAGTTCAATTTGGATTTGCATAATCCCGCTGTTAATTTCCACAGGGCGCATTCATCCAGCATATCTCGACAGGTGATGGGGGTTAGACAGCTATCCCGTGTTGCACTGCTCCGCCGACAGAGCGGAGCGAACAAACACGCAGGAGAAGGAGAAACGAGGGGTGAAGAATAGCTGACGATTTCTCCATGAAGTCAGGCAAAGTCTACAAGAGAGACTTGAAGCTGTGAAGTGAATGATTAAATGAAACGATGTAAAATTAAAAGAAAAACAGTGGAACGAAGAAAAATAATTATTACCGGATAATGAATTGCAAAACAATCGAAAGATTACTTTTGGTTTATAAGCATGTACAGTGCTGTGCAAAAGTCTTGAGCCCCCTTATTTCTGTACAGTTGCGTTACTGCATTGGGAGTGTGTTTGGGATCATTGTCGTGCTGAAAAATGAAGGTATTGCATTGTGTTTTATCTGTCAAACATAACAGAACCTCCACTGACTGTAGACACACTCTGTTGTGTCTCTCTCCTTACCTAATTTCTACATATTGGCAGACAATTTGAGCCATAATTTTCAAATTTGGATGCATTGTGCCTGCTGCCACTGATTTGCAGTCCAGTTCATGTGTAATGTGACATTCCTCAGCCTTTTCTCCCTGTTTCCCTTCCTTAAGAATGGCTTCTTGACAGCCACCTTTCCACATTTCTGATGAGGCTTCATTCAGCGAACAGTACATGGATCAAGTAAAGAGCCAGATGTATCTGTCAGGTCCTGCAACAGGCCTTTGCTGGATTTTTTCCTATTTCTTAAGGCCATGACTTTCAGATACTGTTCATAGATCATTCTTCTTTTGTCCCCCACATGTCCAGTTCCCTTGACTTTTTAAGGACACACTCCACACCATGTTGAGATATGCCAGGTTTAGCTCTCTGGGAATCACCTTATTGGTGCAAACCTGTCAAACTGTGTTACTGTTGGCACTCTTTCATAGATTCAACTGTAGGAATGGGAATTAAGTATGCATGTTGTGAGGTTCCCAAGATTAAAATTTAAACGGACTCCTTGCAAAGTTGTCTGTTATGTTTAGACACAATGCTGTTTTTTTTATGCTTGAATGATTCATAGGTCAATGTTAAGTGGTTAACAAAAGAAAAATGCTCACTATTGTAAGTGACATTGTTCATTTTCTGCCGCACTCATCCACAAAGGAGGAATTAGAGCATGTATTAAAGCTTTGCTTAAAAGTCCCACACTCACCACTGTGTGCCGCTCATTTTGGCAAATCTTGGCTCAACGCATGCTGAAAATCATGCACGTAAACATACTGAGACCCATCCTACATCCTACATTTTAAGAGGACTGTTGTCTGTCATAGGTTATAATTATTAGCTTAGCAATAAGTGATTTCTATCTTGCACTTTGGAAGTCAAAAAAGTTTGGATTCAGTTAGAACAATGAAAAATGCAGGAATTCCTTTTGCTTTAATTAGCTTCTTCATGCCTGTTAAATGCCAGTACACCTCCTGACTTTCTGGCTCATATTTTTCTCAAAGGAATGAGATAAAATGAGAAATGAGATAAAAATGTATTTGCTTTCTTGCCTTGAACTGAAGAAACAGTCCAAAATTCCACAAATACTCCTCACAGTCACTCTAAAAGCTTGGCAGTGACTTCCCAGAGTCTTGCTGCCACAACGTGGTTGCACATTACAAACTGTAATACACTTTCTCAAACCATAAATTGCTGTTTTTACTTTTCTAAAGGGGTACGATTAAACAAAAGATTTTCCTCTTTGCCAGTGGTTTTGAATCTTCTCAGCTAACTCTGAGAAAATATACTGCTAAGTTAATATGCTGTGGAGTACTTGACACTGTGTCCCTAATTAGCAACACGTTGGCAAGTAAGGCTTGAACAAAAGCCAAGAAACAACAAAACAACACGCAGTCTGATGTCAAAAAAGGAGGTGAAGGTGCACACCTTTGATGCTGCGAGACCCACATGTAAACACAGAAATGGAGTTTTCAAAAATCTTCACCTTGGCAGGAGTTTTATGTGTGGACGAGAGGCCAAAAGACATAGAAAAAGCTGCTTTTACCAAAATACCCATGGAGGTGTGGATGTTGCATAAAACTAGAGGAGGGCCCATGTAGGTTAACATTTTTGCTTCTTGTTGATTTCACCCTCATAACTCTGAGCATCCACTCAAACTCAAGCCAGTGAGCCCTGTCCACTCAACGAACGATCGTTCTCGACGGCGACCGCAGATCTCGGTTTAACACGTTTCATCGGATCATTCACTTTGTCATCACTTCGCCAGAGATGTAGGAAAACTGTACTGAAAATCCTCCCGTGTGTGCCAAGATGGCCGCCCGCAATCGTCTCGAGTTTGACCCAGTGACACATTTCCAGTCCCATCTGTCAGCAGGACCCAGAGGAGGGGAGGTTCTCCTTGAAAACGAGCAGGAGTTTGCGTGTTTGTCTGTGTGTGAGGCTGCATCTCGATGTCGGCTTAATGTTTACTCAGCGAGCTGCAGCTTGTCTGTGAATAATTCAGTCTGGTTCATGCATACACGCGCACACATACACATACACACGCACAAATTTGCCATCCCAGTGGCGCAGACTGTGTGCTGACAAACCGTGTTGATAATTTGTACCAGACATGCTAAAAAAAACACAGATATCTCTTCTGCCCTTTTTCTTTTCTACATTATAATCTTCCATCGTCTGTCTCTTTGACCCCCATCTGCTTCCTCTCCTCTCTTTTTCTGCTTGATCTTTCTCTGCGTCTTATCCTCTATCCTGCCTTCTAGCCAGCACCTGACTTTTTCTGCCTCCCTCTCTCATGCATAAATGAGAAGCAAGGAAACACTCTTCTCTGCTCCCAAAGTTCTTCATCTGAGGCTTTAAAGATGCATAATTAAGTGGTCTGGAATGCGAAACACAAAGAAAAGAGACCTGGCTGAGTGACACACACGTCGCAAAAGACTGACAGAGGTGCACCGAATTGGAAAAGTGATGTTATTTAAAGACACTGCTGTCACAGTACTGTCAGTCATCATAAGAGTAACGTGCAGTACAACGGTGTCACAACAGGCTATGTATGACCAGATAATGACAGTATCAACACAATCCAAAAAGTGGCGCCTAAAGCGCGAGAAACAAGAGGAAGAGATTACATGGACAAAGTGACTGGAGGCGAGACAAGAGAAGTGGCAGGAGAGAAATGATAGAAAACAAGTAATTTTCAAAATAAAAAAGGAACGTGAGAACAAAGCAAGAACAAGAACATAAACAAAACATAATGAAACAAAGAGAAAAAGAAAAGAACCACAGGAAATAATATGCATTTAATAAAAGCAGCGAAAAAAAATGTAAATACTGGACTGGAAATCGAGACCATGGCGATTTGTGAGGTCAGTATGTGTTTAATACTGTTGTTATTCTATTTAAATGATGAAATCAGTTAATTGATTAAAGCTTTGATTTACAGCACTTTCTTCTTCCTCAGCACACATTAGTACCTTTCGCTTTCTTCATTTTCATAACTTGTTTTTGGTACTAATCAAATGAATGAGTTTTTTTTTCCTTCTAGTGAGACAAATGATCAGAGAATCAGTTTATAAAGCATGCACATTTTTTAAACATTTATATTTACTGATACAATTTATTGCTAAATCATTGCTATCCTTGCTCTATATGTGAAAAGCCCCATCACATATATTATATAATTTATGCATCATTTATAGCGCTGTACTCCAACCCAGGTTACAGGGTGCAGATGTCTGTATTTTCCAGAATGAGAAAGACGTTTACTCAGAGAGAAAGATGACAGGAGAGGAAGTTCAAAGGTTATACTTAAAGATAAGGACTGCTCAGTGACATCTGATGAACTAGAAATTGTCCACATTAAAAAAAAAAGAAAAAGAAAAAGAGATATTGTATCTGTGTGAAGTTGTTTCATATTGTGAAACGCCGTGCAAAACAAACAGGGGTACACACATTTTGTATTATTCAAAGGTTGCATTAAAATACTGCAGTTTAGTGCAGGATAAACAGGTTAGTTTGTTGTACCGTGGTGAATTTACAGTAAAGCTGTTGGTGCACAGCAGCTATGACGTTCATGCTGATTGTCAGGTTAAATCAAGTGTGGCAGAGTTTAATTTAAATTTAAGTTACTGTACAGGCAACTGATTTGTCTACAGATGCTCCCTAAACAACCACTGAGTGTTAGTCAAACCTGAAAAAAGTGACACAAACTAGAAACAGAGACCCTTTACCTTCAAAGTAAAAGCACCTTTTGAAATGTAAAGGCGTCTTGTTTACAGGTTGTGTTGAACTTGCTTAAGAAAAAAATAATTCTACCTTATTTAACTCTGAACTGCAGCAAATATGATTGCTTGCTGTAATCCCTCAAAGAATATTATCGTGCACTGAATTGATTATCAATGCTCTGTCTGGATGGAAGGAGATGAAGGGAAAGGAAGAAGGGAGGATGAAGAATGCAAAATAATTCAGTCGAGAGAGAACGAAGGGGTGAAAGCAAGAACACAAACACAGACAGGGCCGTTCTCATTGATCCAATGAGATCCTTATAATCCTACATTCCTCGGAAATCTGAGAAATCAAAATTGGAATCCTTCATCTCTTGTTTGTTACCTGGAGATGAAATCAAGCTTTAAGCATGAGTCTGTGTGCATGCGTGCGTGCCCACTCATCGCCTCTCCTTCCAACCATCCACCTACTTCTTCACTCCATGATACAGCAAAATGCAAAATGCCTCAAACGATTCCCTTCCTCCCCCGTTTATTCCTCCTTTCTCACTGCTTCCTGCACTGTAGCTCTCTACAGTTCATCCAAACCTCACTTTTGTGCTCAGCAACATAAATAATCAGGACTGAGCAGTTTTCCTGAATTTACACAGCTTCACAATGCTAAACTCTATTTATAGCCACCTTCACTCACTGTACTGTAAATCTAAGTACCTAGCAATGTCCTGTGTGTGTGCTCGCCCTTTCCTTTGAGTGTGCACACGAGGCCATAATCAATGTGAGTACGTTTGTATGCATGAGAGGGTTTCTGTGTGCCACACTTGGCCATGCATAATGAAAATCTCTCAGTCTTGTCTGGGCTTCCCTTCTGCGATTGGGTGTAATTGATTAAATGGTTACTATATGATAATCTACCATTGTACATGCTGTCTATACAGCCATGCTTTGCTGTGAGTGTGTGTGCATGAGTGTGCATCTATATGTATTTTGTGTAAATTTAATAAGTTTTAATGGATATGGGTCTGTGTACAGTAAGTGTGTAGGTGTGTGTGTGCGCGTACAGACACAGGGCGGGCTGATGTATTTCTGTCCAATTAGCCGGTGACCCAATTCTCTCCGGCTGTCTCCGAGTCATTCTGTGGTTGTAATGGATTCACTCTATCATCGCATCCCATCTTCCTGTCTGCATTTCAGCGGAACACCATTCAAGTGAGCGTGCACACAACGCTCTTCTTACCAAGGACAGTTCAATCAATGGCTGCGGCTGTGGCTCCTCCCACCGTCACCACTTCTTTCTCATAATACTTTCAGTTTGCTTGACGCAAATCTGGGTTTTTATCAGGAGCTTGAGGGCTGAGCATGGTGTTTGTTACGTACACAGTTACCATGTTGCCAACACAAAGGTTTTATTTCAAGGAGATGTATAATGTAATGTTTAAGTGGTACTTTCAACTTTGTATTTTAACATCCATTTTTTTCTCCACAGCAACCAGACTGAGCTGCATTTTCTGTTTCTTTCTCAATCACCTTTTACTACCAGTTCCAATTAATTTAAGCTTATCTCAGTATTACTGTTAATACCTCAGGGATAATAAATTGTGAAGTGACTGCTCTCCTCGTAGTCGTGTTCCTTAATAGAAAGAGAATTATTCTGTAGGGCTCTGGAAAACACACCTGGGCACATTAGGGAAGTTCTTTTCTTCTGAATTTGCAGTTGTGGCAAGGAACTGTAATTCCTTCAAAATAAATACCACTTGCATGTCTGCAGGAAATAATCCCACCCAAAAAGAAGCTGATGCCAGCATAGTTTCCCAGACAGACTTTTCCTTTACAGTGCACCACGATTTTCTTGAACCATTGCATTTATTTCATCCAACACAAGAGAACAGAACTAAAAATCATGCTCCTTGTTTTAAATGATGTTATCTTGACTTACAGAGTCCACATTTTATCTCTGTTGAGCTCACCCTCACATACACAACAAATAATCTTTTGAGTTAGACAGATGAACACAGAGTGACAACACAATCGGTTTAGTAAGGATGATTTTGGATGCAAACCAATATAGAGCACTGCCACATATCTGTGACGTTGTGTCATGGGGCATTTATAGCTCACAGGCTCCTGATTGGCTGCATGCACGAGCAGAAGTTTTATTGCTGTAATGCATTTTTAGCTATGAACTTTCTCACTCCATGCAGTAGAGTAGCTTGTGTGGATCATATACCTGCACGTGATGTGATCTGAACAAGCCTCTAGAGACAATAACCGTCTTTGGTACCAGGCTGTAAACTTGTTTTCTTTCTGCTCTAAAGCTGAGCATTTAAACTTAGGAGACTCACTTTTGGTGCCAGCCTCAAGTGGCCACTTGAGGAACAGTTTTTGGCACTTCTGGTTTGGCTTCCTTTTGCGGCCCCAGAGGCGGCCGCTTGGCTGCAACTCACAGATAAACAAACAAAAAAGCAGAAAAGCATGCTGTTCAGACACTGGGAGCTGATGCTGCAGCTGGGAGTTTATACCTCCCAGTCCACTTGTGTATTTGTGCATGCATTCTTGTGCGCTTATGTGTGTGTGTGTGTAAATGCAATTGTTATCTGTTCACACACACCTGTGTCAGCCTCAGACTGCATGCTGCTGCCCCACTCTCCTGTTGCCATGGTGAACTCCTTTGGCCTGCAGCAAGTGCACGGTATGTGTGTCTTTTCATGTGTGCAACTTCCTGTTCTGCTATATATTTTTTTTTATCATATACAACCATATATGTCTTTACGTATCCACGTATGTTGGGATATCAGTGTGCACATGTTTTTGTGTAGCCATTCATGCATGTGTATGCAGACATATTATAAGTGTTCATGTATCTGTGTTTTATTGGGTGCATGTGTCCTCTGAGATTAAACATTGAGACAGATGTGGGAGGAGGGGTATGATGACTCACAGAGATGGTGGGAGGAAGAGGTCCTTGTCCTCTTTTAGTCGAGCGGTTTGTCGTCCAGATGCCTCTTTCTGTCTCTCCAATCTTCTTCTGAATGCTCTACAAATAATTTCTCTCCACAGGATTACATGAAAAACATGGTATAAAAAACCCACAAAAGCAAAACTTAGATATTCTACTACACGACTCACTACAGCGAGAAGAGAGGGCCAGCTCAATAGTTTGTCACCAGTGTGCGGCACAGTCAATCAGTCATGACAGTTTTGTTTCACTGATTGATCAATTCAGAAAGGCAACGTCTCACAGCAGTGTCAAGGCAATACTGCTTGGAAATTAGAGACAGGCAGATCAATACTTTAGTACCCACAAGCTACTATTGATCACACTCTTTAAATGCTAAATTTTGGTGTTTGCATCACTTCCAAATGTTTTCAGTACTTCTGTAAAACACTTGTGCCACAATAGGCCCGTGTTGCATGGCATTACTGTAGCATTTCTGTAGAACACTGAAATTGTTTCAAACACAATACAACAAAACTTTTTTTAGTTCATTTTAATCGTATACTCAGTGTTACTTCATTAGGTGCAATGTTCAACTGCTTGTTAGCGCAACTTTCTAACTTTCTTCAATGTAAATATGCAATCAGTCACGTGGCAACAACTCAATACATTTAGGCATGTAGACATGGTCAAGATGACTTGCTGAAGTTCAAACTGAGAACCAGAATAGGGAAGAAAGGTGATTTTTAATGTGGCATGGTTGTTGGTGATTGACAGGCTAGTCTGAGTATTTCAGAAACTTCAGAAAAGAGAAAACATCCAGTGAGCTGCAGTTGTCTGGGTAAAAATTCCTTGTTGCTGCCTGAGGTCAGTGGAGAATGCACAAACGTCCTTGAACTGATATGCACCAGCAACTCAGATAACCCATAATTACAACTAAGGTATGCAGAAGGGCATCTTTGAATACTTAACATGTTGAAAGTTGAAGCAGATGGACTACAGCTGCAGAAGACCATGCTGGGTGCCACTGAAACTGGGGCTACAATTCTCAGAGCTGGATTAGAGATGATTGGAAAAACATTGCCTGGTATCATGAGTCTCTATTTCTGTGACAACATTAAGATGGCAGGATGGATCCAGGCTGGTGGTATTACCATTTTAGCACACTTTGGGCCTTTTAGTACCAAACTGAGTATTGTTTAAACACCACAGCCTACCTGAGAATGTCCATCCCTTTATGACCACAGTGTACCCAGCTTCTGATGGCTGCTTCTAACAGGACCACGTCACAAAGCTCAAATCACCTTAAACTGGTTTATTGAACAGTACAGTGAGTTAACTGTACTGATCATTGGCCTCCACAGTTTCCAGATCCAATAAAGCACCTTTGGGGATGTGATAGAATGAGAAAGTGCATCATCTATGTGCAGCTGGCAAATCTGCAGCAATTTTGTGATGCTGTCATGTCAGTGTGGACTAAAATCTCTGAGAAATATTACCAGCACCTTGCTAAATCCAACCCAGAAGGAGTAATTAAATTAAAACCGGTACGTGTATATGCTTTTGCAATAAATATGTTATTATCAACTGATAGCTTATTAAGATATTGCTGAGACCCAGATTTATGGGTGCAGACAAACACAAAAATTAAATAAATAAATAAGATACCTTTATATGGGAAATACTTGATATAAACGATATCAGGTAAAGAGGAGTAAATGTGCAGCAGGTATGGGACTCTCTGTTCTGAAGTTTATGAATTTTCTTTAAACCTCCATCCTGAATCTGCTCCCCCCTCCAGATAAGAGAACACAGTGAGCTTGTGTGCTATCAACAAACACCCAGAATGTCTTTGAGGTGCTTAAGAAAGGCACAACAGAAGATGTCAAGCAGAGGATGGTCAGGCCTGACCCTTTAAGGATGCCGAAAACTCACAAAATTAAATGGTTGAATTCAAATAAAATAAAATACCCATTGCAGCTGTTAGATTTCATGTGGTTGTGTTTTAAGTAGGGATGGGGCAATACCATGTTTTTACTTCCGATACCGATACTTACATTTGGGTATCGGCCGATACCGATACAAATCCGATCTTTTATTTAAAAAACAAATTTTAATTGAAAAAGATTTTTAATTAATTTTTTTTAAAAAACTTTTTTAATTAAAACTTTTTTAAATGCCTGAATCGCATATTCTTTCAATTATTCCATCAATTACTCAAGAAACTGGATCAGAAATATTTTTTCCCTATTAATAGTTCATCTGCATATTTTAACTTCCGTACTGCAGGTTTTCACTGTGTGAAACAAACAGGGTGGCTGGAGCACAAAGTTCTCTTTTCTTCACTTGATGATCAGATCAGGTGGTTGATGAAGAACCTCCAGCTGTTTCCCAGTAAAAGTTTAATGGTGGTTACAGGAAACAGCTGTTTTTGCACTGTCTCTCACAGCTGCCTGTCTTTGCAGACAGACTGCAGCTAAAACAGCTGCTGCTGCTGATGTGTTCTCAGTATCTGTTAAAAACTGGGAGCTATGTGAGA